>JAQQSW010014803.1:0-12028 GCA_028646575.1 Pseudocheirus occidentalis | reverse complement strand
ATATATATATATATAATAAATCACAGACAAAAAAGAAATTCAATAAAATACAAAATAGAAAATATTGTAAAATATTTTTATTTCTTAATGATACACGAACAATTTTGCTCTTTTTAGAGATATTGTAGATTGCAAACAACCTGATTAAATATGCTTCCTTTTTTTCAAAATAACTCTGTACACATACTGAGAATAGAACAGGCTTGCAAATAATAATTATTTGTATATAATAAATCATTTGGCTATTTCAATCAATGCTGGTAGTCAAACAGTTAAATTTCTTTTCTTACACTATTGTATTGAAAGATATACAAGACAATAAACATATAATACACAATGATAGTAAATGAACATAACTGTTTTTTCTGCAGAAACCACGTGTCTCTATGTGCGGATATTCACTCTACACAAGGTAAAAAGAGCAAGCAAGAATAAATTATTTCTGATTTCAAAACAGCAGGAAGTTTTCAATATGAATCAATTTATCTTATTTTTTAAATGTGGTTCTACTTAATGAACAATATTGTGCCTTAATTTTTTGTTCATGTTTGAAAATTTTGGTTGTACTTCTGTTTAATTATGTGAAGAATGTGGGGAGGGGAGCCAATTTGACTGGACCACAGAGTACAGGAATAAAAGCAATATATAATAAGGCTGAAAAAGTAGGTTGTGACCAGCTCATAAAGGACTTTAAATGCCAAATGGAGGGGATTATATTTGATCCTATAAGAGTGATGAGGCATTTGAGTGAAAAGATAATGTAATAAAATCCACAACACAAATCCCAATTCATCTATGCCTGCTCATCCTGTGCAACTCATTCTGCCCCAGTCAAAGTGAAAAACTATAAGGTGAGGCTTTTACTCATGAGTCATTGCCCTGAAGTTCAAAGCCTGCTCTATGACAGTTGCCTTTTGTACTGAGACAGTGCTTTTTACTAAGGAATGAGGAGATAGACTTTCCCAATGACACTTGCATAGCTGATTCTCTGTTTGTCCAGTGGCATGATATGATCTATGGGGTCACAAAAAAGTCAAATATGATTGAACAAATTAATTGCAGTTAGCTACAGCTACCCTGATGGACCATAGTGTGGAAAGAGTGGTACTTCAGTCAGAGGTGTTGGAACCAAAATCCTGACTGTGACTGTGTTAAAGACAAGTCGCAGATATGACTATCTGGGAAGGTGGGATAGAACCATCTTCCCAATCAAGACTGGCCACAGGGGCAGAATAGGAAGGAGGGAAATATAATCAGTCTCTCATAATATGTCAATTGTGGAGATGTTCTGCATAACTACATATGTACAGCCTGTGTTAATTGCTTATCTTTCCAGTGGGGGTGAGTGACAAGGGAGGAAGGGAAAGAATCTAGAATTGAAAGTTCTAAAATCAAATGTTAAAAATATATATGTATGTGTGTATACTATTATTATTATTATTGTTATTATTATTATTATTATTATTACTATTATTTACATGCAACTTAGAAATAAGATATACAGGTACTGGGGTAGGGAGATCCATCTTGCCTTACTGGAAAGTCAGAAGGGCGATGGGGAGGGTATAGGAGACAGCAGATTTGGGGGAAGGGGACTACAGTGAGATTGCTGTTTTGGGATGGTGGATAGGGGAAAGACGGGGAGAAAATTTGCATTCAAATTTGTACTCAAAATCTCATGGAAATGAGTGATGTAAACTAAAAATAAACAAAAGTTTAAAAAAGAAACAAGACTGGCCATAAGCCTCCAACTCTGGACATCCCTGGACTGAATGATATTACAGTTATGTATGAATGGGTCTGGTTAAAGGACTGAACTAAAATTGTAGTCATTAAAATGTGGATTTTAACTAGATGGAGTACCACAGAATTCAGTTCTTGACACTCTTCCATTCAAAATTGAAAAACTGGTGATGATTGATCAGATTGATTCTGTCATTTTAATTGTCCCAATTTACAGCTAATTGATTTTGTCCTGTTATTTCCTAAGTCATGATTCTTTGCCTCTCAACTTAGTTTAGAAATTCAGCTGGCCTGCAATGAATTAAGATTAAAAAGCCAGTTTTGCTAATAATTGTTCTATTCTTGTCTCAAGGAAATCTGTCGTTCTTGAGGAATGCAGGTGAACACCAGGGATTCTGATCTAAACAAGCTATCCTTCAATGATGTCTGAATTTTTATCCAAAGAAGTCTCGAATTAACTATCTCTAATCTTGCAGGTGGACTCAAACAATGAACATTTCTTAGTTAAAGGAGGGAAAGAAAGGATTGTTGCTAGCTAGCCCCTTCATTCCCAATTTCCAACCAGTCATATTGTCCCTGATGCTTCAGCTCTGTAACCAATTGATTTCTCTATGCTTTTGACCAGTCATAATTGTTCCTTACCTATGAGGTCCTATTTTTCATTCCATACTCCCCCCCAAAAAAACAACTGTGTTCCTCCCCTAGGGTCTCAGTTTTGCTAAGGAACCTGAGATCCTATTTATTGGTAAAATTTGTGCTTTACTAATAATCACGCTCAGAACTTTGTGCCTTAGCTTACCTTATTTTTACCATAACAGTGACTTGAGTAAAGACATAAATGGCATTTTTTTTCAAATTTGCAAATGACATAAAACTGGAAAGGATAGCTAATATGTTGAATGAAAGAGTCAATATTCAAAAACATCTCACTGGTTAAAAAACAGAATGAACCTAATAAGGTGAAATTTAGCAAATGGATGAAAAGCACCTATTAAGCACCACCTATAAGACAGCTCCTGCTCTTAAGGAGCTTACATTCTAGGGGCAGCTAGGTGGTACAGTGAATAGGGCACCAGCCCTGGAGTCAGGAGGACCTGAGGTCAAATCCAGCCTCACTTAACACTTGCTAGCTGCATGACCTTGGCCAAGTCACTTAACCCCAATTGCCCTGCCTTCCCTCCTCCAAAAAAAAAAAAAAAGGAGTTTACATTCTAATAGGGAAATCTCTCACACACACAAAGAGAATGATGACTGGGGAGGGTACTTTGGTCTAGAAAGTTACAGAGATAGTCAGGACAAGAGTGTACTAATGTGCCCCAACCAGGAAGACGTGACAAAGTTGATGTGATCTTCATTCATGGCTCCAAAACCAGTTGGGGTTGAAGGGAGAAGGATATTCACCAGGCAAGATTAGGAAGAAAAGGCAGAAAATGAAGACTAAAGTAAAACATGGTTTGATCTTTAAATGGAGGAATGATAGTCACCAATCAGAAGAGCTGTCCCTCAGGGATAAAAGGAAAATACTACTTTGAGATTCAAATTGGATAAGTTCATCATGGAAAAGTCATGGCTAAATAATGATTAATGTGGGGGGGGGAGGGCAGAATACACAGCTTTTAGATGACCACAAGCTCAATGTAATTCAGTAGAGTGATATCATAACCAAAAAATATTAGTTCTACCTGGGGCTACATTAATAGAAGCAAAGTATCTAGAATGAGGGAAGGGACAATAACACTGTTCTCTATCGTAATTAGACTATATCTGGATCATTGCATTCAATTCTTTAGGCCGCATTTTAGTAAGAAACTAGATAAACTGAGATATTTCCAGAAAATGATGGGACAAGATGGAGAAAGTGCTGGAGACCATACTACACACAGATTGGTTGCAGGAACTAGAGGTACATACCTTGATAAAGAGAATTCTTGAGAGGGGTCACATATATTAACAGTCTTCAGTCATCTTTAGAGATATCATGTTGAAGAGGTAGCCAGTTTTCTTCTAAAGGTCTAAGTGAGAACTAAAAGAGATGAGAGGAAGATTTCTAGTCAACACAAGGAAATACTTCCTAACCGATCAATTGCTTCCCATGTCTGGAATGTTGCCTCCCATCCCCGTTTTTCAAAAGTGGACTAGGAGGTACCTACCTCAGCAGACCCATTGCCAGAGATCTTAAAGAAATTGACTGACTACTTGTTTGAGATGTTGTGGGAGCCATTCATTGCCCACAAATGGGTGATTTTTTGTTAAGTCATTTTTTCAGGTATTTCCAATTCTCTGTGACCCCATTTGGAGTTTTCTTGGCAGAGACACTGAAGTGGTTTGCCATTTCCCTCTTCAGTTCATTTTATAGATGAGAAAACTGAGGCCAAAAAGGTTAAGTGACTTGCCCAGGGTCACACAACTATTAAGCATCTGAGTAAGAATTTGAACTCACAAAGAGGAGTCTTTCTGACTCCAGGCCCAACATTCTATCCACTATATAGTTTAGCCGAGCAATGGGTAGGGACAGATGATTTCTAAAGTCCTTTCTGTCTTTCAGGTTCTGTGGGTTAAAGAAAAAAAAAGTGACATGGTTTCTTCTAACCTTGTGTAAAAGGAGCAGAGTCCACTAAACCTTCCTACCTGAATTCCTGTCTCTCCTCACTGTGAGTTTGATTATCTTGATTGGATTTTAAATCTGTTATAGATCCACTGTATGTTATATCCATAATGCCAAATCTGAGTGCAATTAGAGCAGGCGCTAATGATTCTTTAACATGAGGAGTCATGTAGCCAATACAGGAGTAAATTTCTATAAAACACAAGGCAACTTGAATTTTGAAGCAAGAATCCTTAAGATTCCTTTCATTCTGTTTTCTCCCTTCTTTGTTAATTAACTGATATCCTCCAGTGGTTTGAAACAGTAAACTCAGGACCCATCACCCCTGGAAAAATGAGCAGTTTACTAATGCTCTCTCATTGAAAGGATTAGGTCAATTTTCTTTACAAAAATCCTCCATTCGATTCAATCCAACAAATATTCATTAAGTGCCTACAGATGCCAGACGCTATGCCAGGCACTAGAAATACAAAGACAACTGAGACTTTAAAAAAACAAATGTGTCCATTCTCTGCTTTCCATTTGCTCTAGATGTCATAATCCCAAAACATAGATTTTTTTAGAATAACAAAATAACTGTTTTCAATATGTCGTTTTTGTTTTTCAGCATTTGTAGCCATGTTGCTTGTCACATAAATAACTTGTGAGTACACACATAGAATTTGCTTCTTTACAGAAAAGAAATTGCATGGAAATGATAACAGCAGATATGTGATATTTTGCATACACTCTCCCATTTGGGTCTAATGCTGGCTCTGTGAGGTATTTTATGTACTAGGGATAAGAACTGGACCTATGGTTACATTGGTAGAGAAAATATATTAATTTCCATTTTACAGATGAGGAAACTAAGACGCAGAAAGAATATCTGCCCACAGTCACATGATTAGGAATTTTTAGGGGCAGATTTTGAACCCAGGTCTGGCAGATTCTGTAATTGATCACCATCTATCCATGAGTCCAGACTCTTGCCATATTATATGTGAAATTCATACAAATATGTTTGGTATGCAAATTTGGAACAGGCTAGAAAATTCTATGAGTTCCGGGTTAAAAGGGTGAAAATTATAAACATACAATATACCCTTTGGATTCATATCAAGTGACACAGAATATTATATCAAAATCCCTTTCTTACTTAGGACAAATGGAGCAAGGAGGTCTCACTAAAGGCAAAACATAAGAACAAACTTTTGAAATATGAGCAGCTTCTAACAGCTGTAAAAGGTTCTCTAACTAAAAATGAAACTCATAGAGAAACCAATGATCCACGCTGTTTAGAAGTGCAGTTTGCTACCTGGTAACATAATATCTCAGAGAAAATTGAGGGGATTTTTGTGTTTTTACATTTTTCTTTAAGCAAACAGAAAAATTAATTTCAACATGGCAGCTTTTCTCCTGTGATCTATTTATTGTTATGTGTATATAAACATATAGCTGCATGTGTATTTCCTCTATCACATTCACTTTTAAAGTACCTCTAATAGCTTTTTAAAAATAAGATGTCAACCATTTTTTCTGGCTAGTGAACTAGAGTGATGCTAAGCCAAACCTTGAATCATAGATTTAAAAGTTCAGAACTAGAAGGACCTTAGGAAGCATCTTTTCTGGCTGCCTAATTTTATAGATGACGAAAATCAGGCTTAGAGATGCAGAAGGAGTTGCTCAAAGTCACAGAGATATTAAGAAATGGAAGGTTTTGAACCAGGGTTATTTAGACTTAAAATTTTATAGCATGTTCCTTTATATTTCATATATACAGAGATAGAAGAGAAGAGAGAAAGTATTAAGGGAGAGAAGCAGAAGAATTAGCAATTAGCTAAACTCAAAATAGGTGGAGGAGGAGGTGGACAAAGAGAGGAGAGAAAGAAAATATAATACCTTTAAGTAGAGGTAACATATAATATACCTGGTGTGTGTGTGGGTGTGGGTGTGCAGTGTACATATACATACACAACATGCACAATATGCCATGTTTGTGTGTGTATACATATACATTATATCTAATATATTTCCCCAAAAGAATGTATCCTCCTTAAGGGCTGGGTTTTTTCACTTTTGTTTTTGTACTCCCAAGACCTAAAACACAATAGGCATTTAATAAATAGGCAGCTAAGAGGTGGGGTGAATAAAGTGCTGGTCTTGCACTCAGGAAATTTTGAGTTCAAACCCTCCTCAGACTCTTACTTAGCTATGTGACCCTGGACAAGTCATTCAACTACTCACAACCTTGCTTTTTTCATCTGTAAAATGGGGATGCCTCCCATGGTTACTGTGGGGATCAGAGAAATAGTGCATCTAAGATACTTTGCAAACCTTAAAGCACTGTACAAATTTTTTTACAATAATAATTTCTCAAGGCAGCTAGATGGCACAGTGAATAGAGCACCATCCCCGAAGTCAGGAGGACTTGAGCTCAAATCCAGCCTCAGACACTTGACACTTAACTATGTGACCTTGGGCAAGTAACTGAACCCCAATTGCCTTGCCTTTCCCCCTCCCAAAAAAACAAACACCAATAATAATTTCTCAGAACTGTGGCTGATTTTATTAGTTCATATTTGTAGAGAATTTTTAACATTTATAAAGTACTTTTCTCACAGGAGACATAGTAAAGGGAGATACAAAGGAGATAGTAAACATATGATTATGCCCATTTTATGAATAAAGAAATAGGTTCTTAGAAAACATGGCCACAATCACTCACAATCAAATAGCTAATGAGGACTATAGCCTATATCTGACCTGGGATTTCATGATTCTAATTTAAATTCTTTTCCTTCCCAATACATTTTCTACTACTAGACCAATTCAATTTATGTAACAGAGAGGAAGAAAGAATAAAATTCCTTACCAACTTTTCATTAGGTAAGATTTGTCTCATTAAGGTAGCATCAAACATTGATTGGATTTTGGAGTAGTAGAAGGAGCACATCCACTGGTCTAATAAATCCAGAGACCTGGGTTCACAGTCAGAAACTATGATGACCCAGAAAGACTTCTGAAACTGATGAACTGCTCTGTCAATATCACTGATAAGTCAGCACCCTGGTTAGTGTTAGAAGCAGTAACAGAACATTACTTTAGTCCTACTCAGAATTGTTGTTATTGGTCAGCTAGACACAAACTGTGAAAGACTAAGGGGCTTTCCATGTCCAGGTACCAGAAGGTAAGATATGTTATGTAAATCAGAAAGACAAATACTCAACCTCATGGAAAAGAGTCAGTATACAGGGCACTGAGCACTAACATGAGAAATCCACAAGTATACAGCAACGAGACTAAAGACATGATTCCTTATATACAAGTTGCGTATCATAACAAAATTAGAAGAAAAAAAAGACTGCAGTCAAAGGCCAACCCTGTCCTTGACTGGCTGGGTGACCACAGTTCAGTTCCATGACTTCTGTAGACCTAAAGCCAATATTAATAAGAAATTACAATTTTACCTACCAAATCTACTTATTAAATGCTATCCTATTTAAATTACTAAAAAAAAACATTTTATTGGGCTAGAGAAAAAATAATCACAAAGTTCATTTGAAAGAACAAAAGATCAGGAATTTTAAAAAATCCAAGGTGGGAAACAAGATGCACAGGAAGGAGATTCAGGAGGATCAGACCTTAAACTATAAGGTGAGAGCATTGTTTAAGTGTAAAATGGGTAATTTTGGTTGTTTTGAATTTATAATTTCTTGTCTAATTAAAACTAATGTAACCAAAAATAGAAGGAATGAAGAAAATTGGGGGGAAAAACTTTCAGAGATAATCTCTCAGGAAAGATGGTGATTGGGATGGAATATTGCCATGGTGAAGGAAATGATGACCTGGTTGATTTAGAAAAACATGGAAAGACTTGGTCCTGTGAAGGAACATGCAATCCACCTCCAAAGAAAGTGATAACAAGTAGAAATATATATAGCACAGTCTTACATATAGGTGTATAAGCATATATGTGTATGTTTATAGATATCTATGTATATGCGCACTATATATATACATGCACATACATATACACATACACATATACACATACACATGGCCATACATATACACATACACATACACATACACATACACATACACATACATATACATATGCATATACATATACATATACATATACACACATACATCCGTGTTTGATTGTAGCCTTCTTTAGCATGGGGGAAGGGGAGAAGATAAGGGGGGGAAAATAAAAAATGCATAGCAGAGGACAAAAGAAAATCTAAAGGAAGCAAAGAAAAACTGAATAGCTTTGAAAACAATGTATAGTATTTACTATATGGATCTTCTTGAAATGGAAATTTATTGTTTTATATGGAATCCTTTCATGTTCTGCTGTGAATATGGAAATGTTCTTTTTTTTCTTTTGTCATTTTGTATGTAAGTTTAAAATAAATTTTAAAATTACAAAAAATATCCGTAGGTCTGTTTTAGTATCTATAAAATGGGGAGGCTGGACCAAATGACCTTTAAGGTTTCTTCTTCTCCAAGATTTTTTGTAATTTAGGACCCAAAGCCTAGTCAACCAATTCTCTCTGGAGACAAAGATGGAGGGGAAGAGAGGGGGAAAGGGGATGGTTAATAAAGTTGGCATTTTATAAGAAAGACAATGCCTCTACTGTCCCTTTTCATGCTGTTCCAATGCTTCTTCGTAGCAAATAGGAGACACTTTGAAAACATGACCACTGGAAGCCATAAAATAATGACATCTGCTACCTAAGAAATTGTCTACTTAAATTAGGTGTCAGCCTGGTTTGAATAATAGGCAATTGAAGCAAGGGTATAACCCTGTAAGCAAATTGTTTATTTTATTCATTTTTAAACTTTTAATATGGTAGTTTCAAAGCCTGGATGAACATTAAACAGCAATTAGCTAAAATGTCACTGCTAAGCTATTAAAGGCACACTTACTCCAATATTTCAAGGATCCTTGATTTCATCGCATGGATGCCACTTCCTCCAGTGCAGATGACAGCCTCCTCCCCCTTTAGAAACAGTACCCTAAGTTCATGGAGCCAGAAAGAAATGCATTATAACATGGTCAGTCTTAATCTAGACTGTCTCCAAACTGAGCTCTGCTTTTCTCCTGTGACAGACAACAGAATCCAACCCAGGTTTCTCCTTGAAGTGAGGTCAGCTTGGTAGAGCCGGCCAGAAGAGCTTGTACTCACTTCCAAAGCCTAAAAGGCTAGGTGTTATCTCAGCAATGACATGGGATTTTAGTAAAGGATTGAAGCCAAGGGCCCTGCTAGACACAGTCATGAACATGGGGGCAACAGCTGGCCATGCTCTTCTGAAAAAACAGTCAGTTCTCAAACACCATTATAATGTGATCCTTTAATTAGGGAGAAAAGTTTGATGTGAATGAAGTGTATCTTAGGCTCTTCTTTAGAGTAGAAGTGATCACTGACTTTGAAATCAGAACACCTGATTTCAAATCCAAGTTCTACCATTAATAGCAACAACAACAACAGTAGGGATCGATGCTGTAGTTTCATTGAAAAAGAAAATTTCCAGGAAATTCCCTCTATCAATCCAAGTAGGCACCACTTTTTTCAATTCTTAGAGAGTTGCTTGGAGCACTAAGAAGTTGAACCTAGGGTCTTCCTGGCACCTAAGACTAAGAAGAAGAAAGAAGAAGAAGAAGAAGGAAGAGGAGGAAAAGGAAGAAGAGGAGGAGAAGGAGGAGGAAGAAGAAGAAGGAGGAGGAAGAAGAAGAAGAAGGAGGAGGAGGAGGAGGAGGAGAAAGGACAAGGAGAAGGAGGAGAAGAAGGAGGAGAAGAAAGGAAAGAAGGAAACTACATACAAGATAGATAGGAAATATCTATTTTAGGAAGGCACTATAATTAGGAAGAGTTGGAAAAGATTTCCTGTAGAAAATGGGATTTTACTTGAAATTTGAAGGAAGCCAAAGAAGTCAAGAGATAGAGATGAGGAGGGAGAGCACTTCATGCATAAGGGATAGTGAAGAAAATGTCTAGAGGGCCAAGAGATGGAGTGTCTTGTTCAAGGAACATCCAAGAGTCCAGTGTCACTGAATCAAAGAGTAAGTGGGGGTGGATTCATAGATTTAAACGTAAATGATACTTTAGCAGACATCTAGTTGAACCCTCTTGTTTTACAGATAAGGAAACTGAGGCTCAAAGAAGTCAAGTGACTTCACAAAGTCAAAGAAAGAGTGGAAGAAGGAAGTTTTAAAACCAGGTTCTCTAATTCCAAAGCCAGCAATCTTTCCTATACCATACTGTAGTGATGCCTGATCTACACTGCCTATAAGGCTGTGTGGTCTGGGGGAAATGAATTAACCTCTCAATGCCCCAGGCAACTCTTTAAGATTAAAAGTGATTTTTAAGACATCCTATCTCCAAGCTAGAAAACTTTCACTTTCTCTCCGCCAGGCTCAAAATGTTCTCCATCCTCATCTTGGTCTACAGACTTGCCTGACTTCCTTCAAGTCCTAAATAAAATCTCAAATTCTACAGGAAGCCTTTCCTGATCCTCCTCAATGCTGGTGTCTATTCCAGTATTTATGATGTCCAATTTATCCTCTACAAAGATTATGTGTACATAGTTGTTTGCAAAGTTGTCTCCCCTATTTATATCCCCACAATTTAGCACAGTACCTGACTCACAGTAGTAGGCACATCATAGGGGCTAGTTTGAAACCAGTTCTTTCAGAGTCAAGCTTAGTATTTTATTATGCTATTTGACCTTAGAGAAATCACTTAACCCCTTGATGACCAAGTTTCCTCATCTTTTTTTTTCTTCCAGCTCCAAATCCTATGATGTTTTGACTCCTAAAAGGTTTATAATTTCACTGATATCAGTACTCATTCTACTTACACAAATCAGTTCTTACACATCAGAGTAAACAATTTCATGAGTTACTATGACCAGATTTACTCAAGAAGATGATTTCTTAAATACTAATTGAAAAAAAACTTTTATTTTCAGGCAATCTCACCCTTAATGGGTGGCATTGCCAAGATTCCTGGAACAGTATTATAATAGAGGTTAAGGGCAGTAGATATTTTCAAAGACAGCCACCAGATGAAACGTTTTATGTTATCCACCAACTCCAAGTTAAATATTATCAGGTCTGTTGTCAGAGGAGAGACAAGAGACTTTTTATATGACATTTCTGTTAATGTTTAAAGATAGCCCTGCATAGAGACAGATGGGCACATTATCAATATCCCTGAAAATCCTATGAGGTTATGATCTCCAAAAACATCTTTTAAAATATTTATCTAATAATGTATATCTATGTATATGTGTATATATATGTATATCTATAATATGTATGCATACATATGTAGGTATATACATATACAAAGTATAATACACACATATATACAAAAATATACCCATATATACACATGCATACATACGTGTGTGTGTGTGTGTGTCAGAGGTTGATGAGTATGTGTAGCATGCTCAACTGATGAAATTAGTAAAACTCTCTATGCAACTGAGTTTGGGGAGCTTACTTCTAGAAAGGTATGATATTATATAATGGAAGGATCCTCCTCCCTGATCTAGAACATCAGCAGACATTCTAACCAGTCCAAGTGGTTGAAGAGATGGACTTTAAATTGGCAATTAAGGTAGAATTGGAATGCATTCAAAAGATACTACCGGCCAAAAAGAGTCTCTTCTTGTTCTTCCTTCCTG
>JAQQSW010014802.1:0-12028 GCA_028646575.1 Pseudocheirus occidentalis | reverse complement strand
GGAGAAGAATGCCTTAAAAAGTCAAATTTGCCAGGTGGAAAAAGAATCTCAAAAGCTCATTAGAAAGAACAATTCCTTCAGAATTAGAGTGGAGCAAATGGAAGCAAATGACTTTATGAGTAATCAAGACACTATTAAACAGATCCAAACAAATGAAAAAATAGAAGGCAATGTGAAATATATCCTTGAAAAAAAACACTGACCTGGAAAATAGATCCAGGAGAGACAATTTTTAAATTATTGGACTACCTAAAAGCCATGATCAAAAAAAGAACTTAGAAAACATCCTTCAAGAAATTCTCAAGGAAAATTGCCCTGATATTTTAGAAGCAGAGAGCAAAATAGAACTTGAAAGAATTCACTGATCACCTCTTCAAAGAGATCCCCGAAAGAAAACTCCTAGGAATGTTATACCAGGTTCCGGAGTCCCCATATCAAGGAGAAAATATTACTAGCTGCTAAGAAGAAACAATTTGAATACTATGGAAACACAATTAGGATAACTCAGGATCTAGCAGTTTCTACATTAAGGAATTAAAGGGCCTGGAATATGATATTCTGGAGATTAAGGGAGCTAGGATTAAAACCAAGAATCACCTACCCAGCAAAATTGAGTAAAATGTTCCAGGGGAAAATATGGTCATTCCGTGAGGTGGAGGACTTTCAAACATTCTTGCTGAAAAAACCAGAACTGAAAAGAAAATTTGACACTCAAATACAAGAAGCATGAGAAGGTAAACATGGAAAAGAAATCATAAGGAACTTGTCAAAGTTGAACTATTTACATGCCAACATGGAAAAACGATAATTGTAACTTATGAAATTTTCTCAGTATGAGGATAGGTGAAAGGAATACAAATGTATATATGCTTATACATACACATATGTCTATATAGGAGGATTTATATATGCATACAAACACATATCTGAGTTTGTATATATATGAGTACATAGAGGGCACAGGATCAATTGAATAGGAAGGGATGATACTCTAAAAGGTGAAATTCTGAGGTGGGAGAGGATTAGAATGAGAAGAGACAGGGAGAGACAGAATGGGGTTAATCATCTCATACAGAAGAGGCAAGGGATAATTGTTACAATGGAGGGGAAGAACAGGAAGGCAAAAGGGAAAAGGTCAACCTTACTCTCATTGATTTTGGCTTAGGGAAGGAAGGACATAAATTCTAAACTGGGTATCTAGCCACACAGGAGAGTAGGGGAGAATGGGATTGATTTAAGTTTTTCTTGAAGGCTTTGGACACATACAATTTGACTTTGTTGTCTTCTTCTCTGTGTGTGTTTTGATCTTCCTTGTCACCATAGTAACTTTCTATAGTCAAAGTTTGTTGTTTTTTTCTCCACCCTGCCTATTAGTTGACTTTTAACTGTTTATTAAAGTTAGAACTCTGCTTCCAGGGTGGAGGGCACACTGTCCCAAACTTTAGGGTTTTGTGTAGCTATTTGCAGAGATGCTTCTAGGCACCTGTAAGTTTTCAGTTCTTCCAAGGTGGTATGAACTAAGGAGAGGCGTTCACTATTCTCCTGTATTCTCTGGTCTGTGAGTGACCTCAAACATTCTTTTCTGCCTTGGAACTCTGAGAAGGGTGCCCTTCCACTGTGTCTGCAAGATCTAGTGTGCTAGTTCTCCTCCTTGCCCTGGAACTGCCATCCAGGACTGTGACTCAGATCTGGGTACAGGCAAAACAACAGAGTCCTGCCTCAGTGCTAGCAAAAAGACCCCTGTAATATCCTTCTAACCAATTGTTATGCCCTTTTGCTACCTGTGGTCTAAGAGCTCTGGAAGCAGCTGCTATTGCTGCTACCACTGTTCATGCACTCTTCTTCAAACTCTTCTCAAGTTAGATTTATAGCTATCCTTTTCCACTGTTCTTGATCTTACTCACAAAGGGAGGATAACTTCAGTTGCTGTACAATCATCAAAGTAGCCCATAGTAGAAAGCCATCAACCCTGCCCCTGGCATTTCCATAGGGCCATACCCCTGAGCAAAACTATGTACTCAGGGTTAGTACTGGAGAACCTCTTTGCTTCCCCATAGAGCAACAGCCCTGAAGCACTCGTAAGGTCTAGTCCTGGTTTGCTGGGGCTGACTGTCCTGGCACCTCCTGCATTGGATTGTGTACATCTCTCACCTAGGCACAGTAGACCTCTCCTGCTGACCTTCTAAGTCCCTTAATAAAAGGATTTGTTCTGTAAAACTTGGATTCAGTCAAAGGGCCACAGCCAAGGACCTAGAGGCCTCATGGCCTTGAGGCCACAGGTTCCCCACTCTTGTTCTAAGTTGTCTTTGGCACCTGTGGAATGAGAGGTCTGGAAACTGTCTTAGGCCAGTGATTCAGTCACCCTGAGGCCAGCTGCAGGTTTGCAGGGGCCTGGTCTATGCTGGCCCATCCTGTGCTGGACTGTGCTCTTCTCTCACCCTGGTACAGTAGGCCTTTCCTGACAAACTTCCAAGTTGTCTTGGGCTGGGGATTTGTTTCACTCCATCATTTTGTGGTTTCTGCTACTCTAGAATTTGTTTTCAGGTTTTTTTTTCAATACTAAAAGGGCATATTTATTTACTTTTAGTTTATAAGATTCAGTTCCAGCGTCCCTTGAGTTAGAATTTGTTCAGTCTTTTTTTAAGGGCATTTGGACGGTTTTAGGGGAAAGCTAAGGTGAGTCCCTATCTTTACTCCACCATCTTGGCTCTAACTCTTTTCTCCAAATTCTTATCATCCTGGCTGAGAAAAATGACAGCAGAAAAACATACTCAGTTCACTCTTGGACTGTCAAGATAAAATAAATGATTGGCATGAATGAGGAACTGAGATAAGAGTAGATCAAATAATAGCACACTGTGGAAAGAGAGCATGATGTAGCGGGCCCGGAATTGGCCTTGGATTGAGGAAAGCTTGGATTCAGGTCCTATCACTGATGCTGCTGGCTGAGTGATCCTTGGCAAGTCAATTAACCTCTGACAGAATTAACTCTCTATGACTAGAAATTTCAGAATCGGCACTAAACTACTTTGAGTAAGTGAGTGAGTAACTTTACCAAAGGTCGCCTCTGCCAATGATATTATAGATTAGGTCCAACCCCATTCACACTCTAAATAAAGGGGGTGCCGTGAATAACATAGCAGGCCTGGAGTCAGAGGCTTGAGTTCAAATTTGGCCTCAGATATTTACTAGTTGTTTGATCTGTGAAAGTCACTTAACCTCTGTTTGCCTCAGCATCTTCATTTGTAAAATGGAAATAATAGGAGCCTCTATTTCCCGGGGTTCTTGTGAGAACCAAATGAGATCATAATTGTAAATTGCTTAACTTGGTTCCTCATACACAGCAAGTGCTATGTAAATATGTGTTACTATTCTATTATTGTGTTATGTTAGTTATCATTATTAGATAGCATTTTTAAACTTATAAAGCATTTTCCTCACCGCATCCCTATGAAGTACCTAGTATAAGTATTATTGTTTCCCTTTTATTAAAGTAGAAACTGAGCTTCATAAGAGTTGCTAAGGACATAATCAGATACTTAGCATAGGTTCTCAACCTTTCTAATGCCAAGACCCTTTAATACTCGTATGTGGACGTATCCACATGTGGGTGGTCCTGCCTGGAGACAGATAGAGGAGCAGCGTCTCAGTTCCTAAGACCACTGGAAATATGTGTTTTCTGATGGTCTTAGGCGACCCCTGTGAAAGGGTCATTTGACCCCCCCAAAGGAGTTGCAACCCACAGGTTGAGAACCGCTGACATATGTGGTAGCTGTGACTCAGACCCAGGACTCTCACTAAGACTAGTGCCTTTGCTACTATATAATACTATTTCTCAGTAAAAGATTAAATAATAAGATCTTGTTAGGGAAAGGAACAATGATAGATTTCTCAGTAATATTAAGTTTCTAAATTATATAATATTTGAACAAATGGTGATTGTAAAAAGTAATGACACAACTCACCCATCTGTACAGGCTCCGTTTAAGTACACAGCAACGTTAATCCACAGATTTAGTGTTTCTCAAAGTTCATGACTCCATCTAATCTCTATAATTGTATAATTCTCCCACATTCCATACATCATTGCAAAACAAAAGAGATTAATGGGTAAAACAACCTGAATTGTTCATGTGGGTGTATGATCACAGGAAAATCACTATTACCTGGAAAATAAATGGTTGATTCTATGTTAGTATCCAGACTTGGTTTACCATTTGAGAATATATTGATGTTGTTTCAGTCATTTCAGTTGCATCCAACTCTGTGTCCCCATTTGGGTTTTTTGTTGTTTGTTTGCTTTTATTTTGTTTGTTGGTTTTGCAAGGATAATAAAGTGGTTTGCCTTTTCATTCTCCAGCTCATTTTTTACATATGAAAAACTGAGGCAAATACGGTTAAGTGACTTGCCTAAGGTCTCCCAGCTAGGTCAGATTTGAACTCAGGAAGATGAGTCTTCCTGACTTCAGGTCAAGCACTTTATCCACTGAACCACCTAGCTGACCTCTATTTCAGAACAGATGTCCCAATTCATTCTCCAAATTAGCCTCTCCAAATATTACTCTCCAAATCAGCCCCAATTCCCTTCATTTCTGATTGATACAATGCTGTACATCTTTCATCTGACCCTCTTCTTCAAACTCTTCTCAATCTAGATTTCTAGCTATCCTTTTTCACCATTCTTGATCTTGCTCACATAGGGAGGATAATTGCTGTACAATCATCAGTATAGCCCATACTGAACAGCCATCAACCCTACCCCTAGCATTTCCCTAGGGCCATGCCCTTTAGCAAGACCATCTACCCACAGTGATAGACAAGCTCTGTGCTTCTCCATAGAGCAACAGCACTGAAGTGTGGTGGGGAAAAGTGATCCAGCTTCTTGTAACAGAGACCCATATTTGGAGACAAGTCAAGTTTTCAATTAGCATCAGGGACTTGATCAAGATCACATAGCTAGTAAATGGCAGAATAGAGACTTCAAACTACTGTTCTTCATAAATTTTATCTAAAATTATCCCTTAGGAAGGAGGGGAAATTGGGTTTAGGGATAAAAAGGTATGATGACAGATCATGACAGACTTAGGGAAAGTGGTGCTGAGAGTTGTCTGGGAAGGAAGCTGCATGAATATACAAGGTTTCCAATTGGGAGGAGGAGAGGAGAGATGAAGAGGTAATAGTAGAAAGAAGGAAAAATTAGAATTGTACCTGAGTTCTAGAGACACACTTTGCTTGCTTTGTATTCCTATAAACTTCCTGTAATCTCCCTCTTTCTTATGCCAGTAAAGTCAGCTCACATATCTCCTTTGTCACATGTTCCATAATCTATAGATGCATATCAAAGAAATGAGTCATTTTTATAAGTGTAGAACCTACATAAACCAATGCATAAACATTTTTAAGCTCCTACTATGTGCCTGTTATGGGCAGCTAAATGCTAAATTGTATCCATATAGTGTTGGACTTAAAATCAGGAAGATGCCTCTTCCTGAGTTCAAAATAGCCTCAGCCTGCAACTTGTATGACCCTGGGCAAGTCACTTAACCTGTTTGCCTCAGTTTTCTCATCTGTAAATGGAACTGGAGAAGGAAATGGCAAACCACTCTAGAATCTTTGCCAAGAAAACTCCAAATGGGGTCACAAAGAGTCAAATATGACTAAAATTAGTCAAGAACACATGTGCCAGGCATTGTGCTAAATGCTGGAAATTTAGAAAAGGATAAAAGTAAAACAGTTCCTGCACTAGAGGAGCTTAATCTTCAAATTGAGGGGGTAGGGAGACAAAAAATACATTTTATAAACAAAATTGATGCAAAGTTACCTTGGTTGGAAAGACACTTTTCTATATTTTATGATTATAATGTAATCTTGATAATGAATTTGGTTCTTGAGTACATTGCCATACTAATGGACATATATAATGCTTGTTTAGCATTGTTTTTTGAATTTTTACTTTGTAATAATATTTTTTAGTCTAGAATTGGAAGACATTTTTGAGATCCTGTAGTACGGCCTCCTTGTTTTAACAGTGATTGATCTGATGCCCAAAGAAGTTAAGAGGTTTGTCCAGGATCAAAAGGCCAGTCAAGGGCAGAGCAGAGACAAAGACCCAGATCACCTTATTTCATTTCTTACCTCACTTTCTTTCCTCCTTAATCTAATCTCCAGACACTACCCATCAAAGATGTTTTTCTCTAACCATGGAGGGCTCTATTTGGAAAACATCACATTAATTTAACTCTGTTGCTCTGCCCTTCTTTGTCTATCTGAATGTCTCACTGCCAAGAAAATCCAGCTCAAGATGTGGGGCTTCCTCCAAAGAAGATCCAAAGGCACTCACTTCCTTGCTTCATTTTGTTAAATACAGTTGTTCTTTTGTGCTGTGCTGTCTTTATTGTTTGAGTCACATCAAGAAGCATTTACTAATATTTTCTATTTCAATCAACTGATCAGTCTGCGAGGATTCTTTGAGCACCTCTATTTATTCGACACCATGCTAGGCATTCCAGTGGCAATAGTGTTCAGCCTGCCCCCTTGCATGACATTCCATCATTTAATCCATTTGATTATTACAGATTTCTTTCCTATTCATGTATAACTTAAATATCCCTTTTTCAAACTGTGAATTCTTGTTATGCATTGCTTAATCACCTTAAGAAAGCCTTCCATTCTTTTTTTGTTATAATCTCTCAAATATTAATAAGCAGTTCTCCTTTATTCTCAATATTACTTTATCTCTAAATCACGCATATTACATTTCTTTACTCTCTCCCCAAAGGTCATGGCCTTGATCATTTTTATCTCTTCGGTTTGTGTCCTAGTTTATCAGGTTGGCCCCTCATTACAACAAGCTCTTTTTCTTGTTCCCTTTTCTGGTACAACATGTATAAATCAATGATTTAGACTACCACTGTTTTTTTTTACTAAGGTCATATATATGATAAAATGAGCATTTATAATTTAATTCCACTTTTATTTGGGTTAAACCTAACGATCCTTTCAAATCTCAAAAAAAAAAATCTTGCCAGTTTCTCTGAAAGTAGTATTGTTAATTAGATTTTGTATCTCTCTGGTAATGTTATTGCCGGCTTTAATAAACCAAGACAACTTTCATAAAATGTCTTTGTTTGATTTGGGGGGAGAGGCAGAGTTTCTTATGTCTTCAAAGTGTTTTTTGTTTTTGCCCTTCTTTTTAGAGACAAATGAAATGAAGCCTTTACTTCGAGTTGATTACTTGGTATTTCGCATTTGTTAGTTCCATCTTTAGTATCAAAGGAACTCAGCTAATCTGACAAAGTTTAGTCCATCATTAAAAGGGTAAATATATCCTAACCCAACCCAATGGAAGAAGCACTTAATAAACATGTACTATGCATGAGACACTGTGCTACACTCTGGAGATGCATAATGAAATTTTGCAAAGTTCTTGATTGAACTCAAGGAATCTATATTCTAATGGGGATATACAACAAATAAACATACTTGAATGATTTGAAGAGAGAAGATGCACTGACAATTACGCATATCAGTAAAAATATCTTGTGGTCATTGGTGAGTGAGCAGGGCATTAAAAAAAAGTTATGGATTCTAAGAAGTGGAAGAAAGAATGGAGAGTGTTCTAAGTGTAGGGAACATTCAAATTCAAAGGACCTAAAATTTAATTTGTGGCTCTCCATGGTATCCTGAAATAAAAGAAGAGATAATGGAAGTTTTTAAATGGTCATAGCTTCTGTGCTTATTTTTGAGCACTTTTCAGTTAAACCTAATGTGTGGGTAGAGGTTTCAGAGAGATTAAGAATGTACTATGTGAGGTCTATACGTCATAGAATCATTAACAAGGCCCTAGAAATGAATTATTAGATAAAAGCAAAGTTTACATACATGTGTGTATATATATATGTTTGCGGTGCACATATAAGTACACATATGTGTATACATACATGTGTATACATACATGTGTTTGTGCATTTTCCCCTCAGATATTAAAAATTTAGAAATGCTCTCATTTTTAAAGGTATTCGTAGGTAAATAGGTATCTGTTAAAAGTAGCTTCAATTTCAGTATTCATCTGGGTTCTTAGCAAGATGAAAAGGATATTTCAACAGAGATCAGAGATAAAGATGAATTTAAAATATCCCATAAGGGACTTGGGTCATGCATAAATAAAAGTTACCTCATGGTAAGGTTCAGGAAGGAGTTATTGAGAAAGATTACAGAGGCCTCCCTTTGTGATATGTGAAAAAGTTTCTTATTACCTCAAAAGCGGAATCACCTGAAAGTTTACACATTTTGAGATTTAACATAAGTTATAATTAAGGTACATCTGGTTTTAATTTTCCTTTCTTAGTGGTAAACACTATCCATTGCTCATGTCAACATTGTATCAAATGAGTTTCAGGCCAATGACTTATATTACCCTTGTAAGAGGAAGCAGTCAGTGAGAGTCCTGAAGACTGAAGAAAGTTCATTCTGACTGACTCTTGTGAAGGTCAATAACTCTCCCAATTCCCCTCAACCTGCCCAAGGTCTGGCTACACTTACTGCCTCCTGAATCTGGACAACAGGATACATAGAATGAAGGATGCAAGGATACTGTTCTAGTGAACCCCAGGTCTCCTTTGGGTCTCTGGGTCCCTCTAAAACAAAACATGTGCAGTTGAGGGGGAACTCAGAAACACCCATTCATAGGTAGCACTTTCAGGGAACCTTCTTGGAGAGATTTTAGACATCTTTTCAGACCTTGATGTTATTCTTGCCTTTGCTTCACCCATTCAAATATAACTGATTGACAGTGTATCTTTCTGTTCTTACTCTACTTTTGATTTGGTTCTTGACTAAAAATGTTTGTTTCTTTTGTCTTATTTGCCTCAAGGCAGGGCATCTGGGGTTAAATGACTTGCCCAAGGTCACCTGGCTAGTTTTTTGTGTTAAATGCCTGAGATCACATTTGAACTCAGGTCTTCCTGACTCCAGGGCCAGTCCTCTATTCACCGTACCACCTAGCCAGCCTCTGCTTTCCTTTTTCAATAAGGAATCTCAGTCCCTGCCTTCATCCCATGTAGGCCACTGACCTTTCCTTACCTTGTTTTTTGACTTGGATCTTCCCAATGCATCATTGCATTGAATGCAATGAATATGAACTATTCATCATAACCATTTTTATTTGGCCTACTCCATTTCTGTGTCTTTGTCCATGAGTAACAGCCTGGAGTCAGGAGAGATAGGAATGTATTATGTGAGGTCTATAGGTCAAATTTGACTTCAGACATTCACTAGTTGTGTGACCCTGGTCAAGCCACTTAACCTCTGTCTCATGAGTATTCATACTAGCACCTGCCTCATAGGGTTGTTGTGAATTTCAAATGAAAGAATATGTGTAAAGTGATTAGCACAATGCATAGCATGTAATAGGTGCTGAATAAATGTTTATTCCCTTCCCTCATTTCCCCATCATCATTATGCCCATATGTTGATCACAAGAGTGAGGGTGAAGGTGAAACAGTGGATGGGATAGTACAGATGGGTCACTATAGATGCATCATTAGCAGTGAAAAAAGATCCAAGTCCCTTCATTTGATAGATGAGTAAAGAGAGGTTTAGTGACTTGTCCCTGTTTACATAATTAATATAACTAACTAGGTGGTGGGGTTTGAAACCAGGTCTTTTAGATACCCAGGCCAGAGTGGTATCCACTAATACAGATCCACTTAAATCACTGTAGGTAGGGGAAAATAGCTCCCAAAACTCAGGTATGGGTTGCTTACAAAAAAAAGCTTAATTCATAAAGGACTTTTTAACATGTCTAATAATATTTCTGAGGCAATTGCTTCCAAATTGTATTCCAGCAAGAAAGAGAAAAACATGAACTCTGAGAACATGTTACAGAATGGAGCACTTTCTTACAGGTGAAAACAAATGATGTGAGTACAATGAAGTGCAAATTGTGAAACCAGACAAGTATAATGGGATTTAACCTAATTAGTGTTGAATTGTGATTTTCATTAAAAGAAGCACTTCATAATCATATAATAATGAAGGTTTAGTCCTCAAAGGCTAATGGTTGACCTGACCCTAATAAGTATAAAAATACTGATTGTACCTCCCTCATATATATTCAACACATCACAAAAGTCTTCTATAGCCATGTATTTATCTGAAATATTCATAGCGCAAAGGCAACTTAATACTTATTTTGCAAAGAAATATAGTATTATGACTATGTGTTGTGTTTTTTAGTTTTACTGTACATGCTTTTTCAAAGTTTACCTGTTATGATTTGAGAGGCTCTAAAGTGGGGTGGATGGCAGGCGGACCCCGCCTGAAGTCAGAAAGACATATGTTTTGTGAGTTAATATCTGGCCTCAGACACTTATTTGCTATGTAACTCTGGGCAAGTCACTTAACCTTGTCTGACTCAGTTCCTCATCTGTAAGATGAGTTGGACAAGGAAATGGCAAACCATTCTAGTACCTTTGCCAAGAAAACCTCAAATGGGGTCACAAAGGTTGGATACAACTGAAAACAATCGAACAACAACTACTACTTGATTCTAGGCCCAGTGCTCTACCTTCTGCACCACCTATTTCATAAATGCTTTCCTCACCATTTATTAGCAGTTGAAATGCTGGGCAAATCATTTGACTTATCTATGTGCATTTCCTCATCTATAAAATTAGGGCATTAGCCTAGATACTCTTTAATATTCCCTCTGGTTCTAAATCTCTGGCCATATGACCATTCCAGAATACATTGGTTTCTATCTCTTGGAATCATAGAAGCATGGAATCTTAGAGCTTGAAGAGACCACATGAAATGGACATCAAGTTCTACCATTTCATTCTGGAGATGAGGAAACTGAGGTTAAGGGTAAGTGACTCACCAGGTCACACACAGCTAGAGAATGTCCAAGGCAATGTTTTTACATAGTCCCTTTCCACTCCAAGAACCTATGACTGATAGAGGGTTTGGTTTGGTTTGGTTTGGTTTGGTTTGGTTTTCCTTTGTCTTGCTGTATAAAATGTTGAAGATGAAAATTGTCCCAGGAAAAAGACATCTTAAAAAGGTTTCAGATCTGTAAGATTCTGTTCATTTAAGGTCTTCATTATCTTTTCTTGAAGGCTTTTTTTACCTTAGGAAGAATTTTAAAGTTGAAAAAAAGAATCACAGAACTATTCCTTTTCCATTAGGATTTCGGCCAGAAAACACAATTAGGTTTTAATGGTGACAGTGTAAAAAATGGTCATAAAAACACATGAGTCCCCGTGTTTTTTCATGTGTTGGAAAATAACGATTTTTGTTATTGTTGTTGTTATAGAAGTCTAAAAACTAGCACAGTGCCTCACACATAGTAAGAACTTAATTAAGCACATGTTTATTGATTGATAAAGATGGTTTTATTTATTAAAGATAAAACAGGTCTGTTACTATGCCACCAGAGAGAATCAACGAAAAGCCATCCTGGAAACTATTCAACTTGCCTTTTAAGATATCTTCCTGTATATTCCAAAATTAATCTTCACATACACCAATGAAGCTGTGGTCTCTCATCCATGTGGGATTTCCCTTTAAGGATTGCAAGATTACATCCCATTCATGCCTGCTTGTCATATCAGACTCTTGTTTGTATCCTCCTAGAACTTTGCCACAACAGGACAATGGGTCCACCCAATGTCTTGAGAGTATTCCTCACTTTCTCACAACATCTTGAGGGGACCAGTGAAGCCCTCAGATCATCCACTGGTTATCCCTCATATTTTCTTCACAATGTTACTGAATAAGCTCAAGTAGTCTTGATGGCTGTTGGTAGAACCTCCTGAAAATAAAAACACAATCAGATTTAGAGTGTTCCAAATGAGATGACCACTTGAATGCTCCTTGAAATTGCCAAAATGGGGGGCAGAGCCAAGATGGCGGCGTAGAAGCAGCAAGGTCCCGCAGCTCCCACACCGCCACCCTAAACACCCAGAAAATACGAGCCCAGACAAAGTCTAGGAAAGTCTAGGACTCTCAGACTCACACAAATCCAGAG
>JAQQSW010014801.1:0-12028 GCA_028646575.1 Pseudocheirus occidentalis | reverse complement strand
GAAATGGCATAAACTCTAAACTGGGCATCATGCCACACAGGAAAGTAGGGGGCATGAGGATGAGAGGGGGGATGACAGAGGTGAGGGCAGGGTCTGGGGGAGGAATGCTGGAATCACACACTTCAGTAAAGGGACAGGGACAGGGTAGAGAACAGAACAAAGGGGGAGGGATAGCAAGGAGAGACATATGATCACTGTCATAATATGTCCACTATGAAGTTGTCCTGTATAATCACACATCCACAGCCTGTATTGAATTGATTGTCCTTCCAGTTGGGGTGGGTGACAAGGGAGGAATCAAAAGAATCTAGAATTTAAAGTTCTGCAATGCCTGCAACTAGGATTTAAGATATACAGGAGCTGGGGTAGGGAGACCCTCCATGCCCTACCAGAAAGTAAGAGAGCAGAGCAGGGGAGGGACTTTCCAGTGGGATTGCTCTTTTAGGGTTGGGGCAGGGGCAAGAGGGGGAGAAAATTTGTAATTCAAAAATGTCATGAAAATGAATGATGTGAACAAGAAAACAAATAAAGAATATATCATAAAAAACCAAAAGATCCCAGAATGTTACATTTTATCAAAGAAAATAAAAATACAGCATTCACCATGTGACAACTCAACAGCTCATCACTAAAATGGCCACATAGTTTTCTCCAAAGTGGTCACATAGTTTTAAACAAAGTACATTCATTTAGTCAATCACAAAATCCTTAATTCAATCACAAAGTACAAAAGTCAAAGTTCTCCACTCCCCTCCAAAATCATAATCTTCTCAGTGAGTACACAGTATCCAAGTAAAGTCTTCTTTCAGCTTGATTTGAGGCTGACTCTTAGCTTCCATGGTTCCTCTTCCATGGTCCCAGCTCCAGTTGTCACCTGGGTTCAAAGACAGGAAGCTCCCAGTTCCTTGTCCAGTCTTTTTTTCCAGTTCCTGTTTCATATTGAAGTTAATAGTGTCTAGTCCACCTCAAGTCCTTCACAGTTCCTGTTTCTGGGAATGCAAAGTTTGATAGAGGACAACAGTATTCATATAAATTGCCAGCACCATCATGAATTCACTATCTGCCTGTGAAATCAACTCAGACCCACCAACAAGGTCTGAGAACACAAGGCAAATCATCAACATAGAAATCAACACAAACCCACAAAATGTAAGAGATCAGAACAAATTATCAGTAAAGTCCCAGGATCTCCAAAACCCTCCTCCAGGACTTCTGTAATCATGCAACCAGAAAATCCTCTTTCAGGGATTCCAGTAAGGTCCCAGGGCTTCTGTACAAAGTATCACACACAAACATCAACAAAGACAGAAAGAGTTTTTCTGGATACCGTACATTTTATCCTTCTTGACTCTGCCACCACTAGAGTCCTCTTCTCAGTTCTTTTCTCTCCAGCCTGGGGCTCTCCTTATATATGGTCATTAACTCCTCCCCAGGCATTCACAAGTTTTGGGATTTACAAGTTGTGGGATTTACACATTCTGTTTCTTTTCTTTTCTTTCTTTTTTTTCTTAACAGGCTTGATACAAGGCTCAAGAGAAACTTGAACTTAAACAAGGTGTGAACTATTTCTGTGCTTGCCATTACAAATGGCAATATTATTTTTGTATAGGGAGAAAAATCTGAGACAGGCATGGATGGGATTATAAGAAATCCTGCTGGATGATGAGACATAAGATAAAGCAAACTAGACTGAGAGAAAGCTTAATATTATAATGACTATCCTAACTTATGTCTAGACTTTGATATGGATTTTGTGTAGATTCTTTTAAAAATTATGAAATGATTCAAATTTTTATTGTTAATATATTTATGATCTTTCATATAAAAATGTGCCCTCATCTTATGTTCCATATCTGTTATCTAAGAATTTTAGCAAAGCTACACAATAGAAAACAATAGAACATTCCAGGGGTTGAATTTGTACCAAATAATTTTTGTATCAAAAGAAAATTAATGCATATTTGGAAAGATCCAAATGAATGAATTCTATCAAATATCTCCTGCATACAAATCACATTGGAATTTGTCACTTTAGATTTTAACTTATGTGTTGAAACATTTGTTGGTCAATATAGCCATTTTTGTGGCTTGTGAGTGTTTCACACAATTAATCTCATAATCCCTGGGAACTAATCATTTTAGTGTTTTTTTTAGGTTACTTTTGGGGTACTGGGTACTGGGGTATATCAAAATTTCTCCAATTCTTTGACCATTGATGAAATTTTGAAACTTAAGTAAGTACATGTGTAAGCATGGTGTCCAAACACCAATCACATAATGGGACCAGATCCATCCTCTCCCCTAAAAGTGTAGTAACAATAAAAGCAATAAATATAACAAAATTGAATGTTATTATTTTTCTGAATGAAAAAAAAAACCATTGATAAAGGTAGCCAAGGGTTACTATAATCTTTAGGGTATTAAAGTGGAGAGAAAAGTACAGATCAATTTCCTGATTGCTTAAGAGTAGACTTAATTCTTGTCAATAAAAATCAAAACAGAAAATACTGAATTTCCTTACAGACAAATCAAAACAGTAAAATACTGCATTATCATATGCTGAGTAACGAACTTAATATTTTTTAAAGTATTTCAATTGAAACTTCATCAATAATACGGAAAGTTTTCAGGATATTGAAGGGTCTCAGGAGATGTAACTGAAAATGTTTAGCTTAGAAAAGAGAGTACTCATTATGACCTTGCTATAAGTCATATGGAAAACATTACCTCTAATATATCTAGTAATTAAAATAAGAATAGATATTTTTAATTCATTCAAGTAATATTGAAAATATTTAACTATCCTCATATCACAATAAATCTAATCAATTTTCTTCTGAAAAATATTAATAATACATAACATATTTAGAATTAATATAGATGTATAAAATCTGTTTATGATGTGGAAAGAACATCAAATTTTACCAAGAAAAAAGTTACTAAGTTAAATGAGGAAATCAAAACAATTATGTCCTGAGGAAATAGTAAAAAACAAGATTAATCATCATTCTGTGTGCTGATCCACACTGGTGATATGCTCAACATAACATATTCTCTTCTATGGAGTTTCAGTAACTGATTTTCTTTCATCCTCATCCCATATTCATCTATTTTATCGAATCAAAGTGTTTGACTTAAAAATCATTTTAAGTTATAGGGATTGTGTGTGTGTGTGTCTTTGAGAGAGAGAGAGAGAGAGAGAGAGAGAGAGAGAGAGAGAGAAAGAAGGAGGGAGGGAGAGAGGGACAGGGAGAGACAGAAACTGAGAAAGAGACACAGACAGACAGACAGACAGAAGAAGGAGGAGGAGAAGAAAAAGACGGACTAGGAAGAGGCAGAGCAGGCTAGAACACTGTATGTGAGTGTGTTTATGAACATATATATGCACACAGAGGGTAAAAGGAAAAAGGAATTGTCAGAGAGACAGACTCAGAATGAGATAGTGTAGCTTTCATGTTTTTTTATCTTACAAGTAAAGAAAAACAAAGATTCTTTCGTTTATTTTTCTATAAAGAAAGATTTGTAAAAATATTATAACAAGTTATAGTATATTATATTATTATTACATTATATTATACTATACTATGTTATGTTATGTTATATTACATTACATTATATTATATTACATTATATTTTATTATACTATATCTCACTTCTCACTCTTCCCTCTTATATTGAAAGGATATTTTCAAGAAGTTGTATTATCAATATAAAATTTCTTCATTGACTACTGCTACATTATAAAGACAAGTGTGATATCTCCTGCCTGGATTATAGTACGAACATCTGAAAACTTCATACAGACTGACCTTTTAGGCCATACAGACATGACATCTTTAGAAGCCATTCATTATAAAGATGGCATATCTGTCTTACAAAATGTACTTAAGGCATCTCACATTTATTTCTCCACTGACATTCAATTACTGATATTCATCATATCTCTGAAGAAAAGGACATAATTCATTGTGGGGAAGAAAAAAAGGACAAGAAAATTTGAGATATGTTTACAAAATAATATGCCTGATTGTATACAAAACGTACTAGAATTCATATATCCAGATAAGAACATTCTTTCAAAACAATAACCTTAGAGGACTGAAGATTTATTTCATAATTCAACATTCATACAATTGTAATTCCTGGAAGTTTCTTTTGAATTAGTGTGAGCAACATTTGTGGAATAGACACAGAGTTAATTTTCTTTTTTTCCTTTGGAAATGGCTTTGATTGTAGAAAGTAGTCAAAAGTTATTTGGATGCAAATCTCTTAGAATGAGGTAAGTGATTAATCTGAATAATCCCATTTGGGATTGGAAATTTGCTATGAGTCAGTTTAAGTATGTTTGAAGCAAAGGTTGGGGAAACATGGACACAGAGATTTTGTCACCAGAAGACAGAAACATCTTCATGGTTATGACCTCTGGCAACAGAGAAGCAAACTGGCTATACATTCAAGAGAAAGCTTATTCTGGCAATTGAAAATCAAGACTCAGAGAGAAGACCCTAGGAACATAGGAAAGCAACTCATATAGCAGAGGTCCATGAGGGAGTTTTGTGATGACTTCATGAGATGAGAAGGCAAGGCAATATAACCAGCATTTGTTAAATGCTAACTCTGTGTCAGGTACTGTACTAAGTGCTAAACATTAAAATACAAGCAAAATAAATAGTCTCCATATACTTAAATTCTAATTAGGGAAGACAAATTAAATGGAGCTGAAAAGCAGGGTTTGAGGGTATATGGAAAGTACCCCTACAAGGCCATGGTGCCAAAATCCAGAAAATTAATAGCAGATCCAGGAGGGCAATGAGCCTTGGCCAACCTTCAACCTACATCTATATGGAGGCCACCAGAGAAACTCAACAATAGGAGAAGGGGCCTGACATGTCAGAAAGATGTTCCAGGGTCAGTAGGCTTCAACATCTAAGGGAAGTTTTAGGTTGAGATGGCAGTTGAGGCATTGTGTGAAAAGAACTTCAAGGCCTTGAAAAGAGTTGTCTTGACCACATCTCATGTCAAATGGACATTGTGACATGCTAGCTGCCATGCTGTCAAAAGACTTACTTAAGCAGGAAATGCAAGATTATACAGCAGGTAATTTCTGACGTGGTCTCCAACTCACAAATGTTCAAGGGAATTTGTGTTCTAGTCAATAGCCCTGAAAATGCAAGCATTGGGTGAAATCTGGAAATACATAAAGTTTACCATAAAAGTATTTGTTAAAGAAAAAAGAAACATGGTATTCATTGCTAACAAGGAAAGAACTGGGATCTAGAGACAGTACTTATTTGCTCAAAAACAACAGATTGAAAAACAGTCCATCTGGTGTTTCTGGCCATCTAAATAGCTGAGGCAGTCAGTGGTGCAGAACTATTTGTGAAGATGAGTAAGGAGCATTGAGTGCTATGGCCAGAAGCCACAAACACTTTGAATTGTGTCTGTAATTCATCCATGTTTATATAGTGTTTAAAAATCTCCAGCCCTTGAAATGGATGGTACTTCTCCCAATCTGGGGGACCAAGGGGTTACTTTGAACTGCCCTCCATGAAACAATATCATCTAATTGATAAAGTTGACTGTCAATTACAAGGAGGAAGACTGGAAGTATGTATGTGTTGAAGGGGAGTGAACTCCTCCTCTCTCTTCACTAGATCCCCACCTCCTAAAGGAGTTAATAAATGAATTTGATACTCTTCCTTTCAAATTCATCTTAGGCTAGAACTGGTGTTGTCAGCAAAGCTGAAAGAACTCTGGATATGTTAATTGTGACTAGAGGACAGAGAAAATCTTCAACTGCCCCTCTTCCCCAATAAAGGCCATCTGGAAACAGAGTCTCAAGGAGCTGTTGATGCTGATCATAAATGATGATCATGATTGATGCCTCTTGTCATGTAAGAAGAAAGTGAGCCTATCAAAAGTATGTGTAGTCTTCTGGGTGGTGGAGGGGAGAAGAAGGAACACTGGGAAAAGACAGAGACATACAGAGTTAAAGAGTAATGAGAATATTGTGGACTTGGTTAAGCGATGGCCTGTGAAAGAGGTCGATTTTTCATTGTAAGCAGAAAGAGCAATGTCAATACATAATAGAACAAAACAAATTCCTAATCTTTAAAATTGCAATGACCAAGCTTCATTCCAGGAAGCTGATGCGAAGCTGAGGATGACATGAATGGGGTATTATAAAAACAGGGAAGTTAAAGCCAGAAGTGTTGAAAAGGAAATAAAGGCACTGGAATTCCACCATCTGATCAAAATCAGCATGCCTTTATTAAATGCCTAGGTCGGAAATGCTTAAGACAAGCATGTACAAAGCCTGTTGCAAGGATCAGGGAGCTAACCTAGAGGTGAGGGAGCTAACTTGGGATTCAGGAGAGCCTGGGTTCAAGCCCTGACTGATATACACTTGGTGTGTATATATGGAATATCTTAATACTACAGACACCTAAGAGTCTAAATTAAATAAGTTGCTGAGCTAATTAGTGGGGAGTTTCCATATCAAGAATTAACTACTGATAAAATTAAACTTTTAGACACTCCTCTCTAAAAACAAAATGAATCACCATTATAGAGATGTAAAAAACAAAAGGTTAGAAACAAATGTCCCTAACTTCTAGGATTTTACATTTATGAGGGGTGGGGGTGGGGATTACAAATATAAACAGGTAACACAGAAAGATGGTGTATCTATATATCTATATCTATAGACAGACAGACAGATAGATAGAGAGAAAGATAGATAGAAAGAAAGATAGATACATAGATAGATAGATAGACAGACAGATGATAGATAGAAAGATACATATACAGACAGACAGATGATAGAAAGATAGATAAATATACAGACAGACAGATGAAAGATAGACAGAAAGAAAGATAGATGATGGATAGATAGAAAGATAGATAGTAGAAAGAAAGAAAGAAAGAAAGAAAGAAAGAAAGAAAGAAAGAAAGATAGATAGATACATAGATAGATAGACAGACAGACAGACAGATAGACAGAAAAGACAGGAGTATTAAAGGTACAAAGATGGAGGTCGGCACAGTCTGTGTTGTCAGCTGAGTAAAATGGGGTGATGTGAGGGTAATTATATAGAAAGATAACAAATGAAAAAAACAAAAAAGCTTGGAGGAAGGGGAACACCATTTTTTTGTGGGAGGGGAGACAACAGGGACAGTAATGTGAAGAATACTGGTTTAGGAATCAGGAGACCTGTATTTGTATTCTGTCTCCAATAAATTACTGGATGACTTCATCTTCTGATTCAGTCCTCTCATAACTGTCCTATCTTGCTAAATGGGTTGCTATGGGGGTGGAAGGGGGTGAGGAATGAGATACTTTATCTTAAACAATTTTAAAAGCATAAAGTAATATTTAAATGTAAAGCATTAACATACTAATGACCGAAGTTTTTAATTACCATCATTCATATGGAAAAATCTTTTAAAGATTTCAGAGAAATAACTCTAAGATAATTCTGTAAATATCAAGAACTGCAAATTAGCACCTGGTGAAATTTGACTAATCATAGGAAAAACACATGATATCATGGTAGAACATGGTTTAAGAGAAATTAAGGAAAAACAAAGAAACTATTTTGTCTCATTTAAAAGAATTTAGCCTGGAGACACCATCATGTCATAACTTTGCATGCACAATAAAGATTGAGCATCTTCAGTAAGCTAAACATGCATTAACGTTGTGTGATGCAAATAAGCAAACTTCAAATTCTACTTATTTTGTAAATGAATGCTTATATAGACTATGGTTTATTTTTACAAAATTCTAATTAAACAAAAATAGCTTTTCCAAAGTTATCACTTGGGACACCATTTCAGATGCTGTTAAAACCTGAAAGCAGTTGGCACAGTTGCTTGGCTCTTGCCTCCATATTAGACTGTGAGTTTGTGGAGGGTAGGCATTGTTATTTTGTTTTGTTCTGTTTTGTTTCTGTCTTGTTTTCTGCATATCCCCAGTGCTAAACACATGTCTATCACTTAGTAGGTGTTTGATAAAAGGGCTTTTTGACAGACTGACTTTATTAATCTAATTATTGTAAGGACAAATTGCTTCACAGAAAAACTGGAAAAAAAACATACTTTATTCTATTTGAAAAGTTCCATGGAAACTCGAATGTTTCAAGATAAATAAATTTTACATTAAAAAACCCACTAATTATCTAGTATTTTTCTTCACGTCTTGGCATCTGAAGACCAAATTATTTTTTAAAACTTTAAATCCAGTAATCCATGACTTAAGAAATGAGTGCCTGCTAAAAGTGCATGTGTACATCAGTTGTTTATAGTTTATTTTTTGTTCAATTGTTTTCAATTGTGTTTGACTCTTCATGACCCCATTGGGGGTTTTCTTGCAAAGATACTGGAGTAATTTGTCGTTTCCTTCTCCAGTTTACTTTATAGATGAATAAACTGAAGCAAATAGGGTTAAGTGATTTGCCCAGAGCCACATATCTAGTAAGTGTCTGAGGCCAGATTTGACCTCATGGAGATGAGCCTTCTTGACTTCCGGCCCAGCATTCTATATACTGTGCCACTTAGCTGCCCTTGTTCATAGCTCAGAACAGTCTTATTAAAAATAAATAGAAATTTTAAAAAAGATTACAAATGAAAGTTATATTTTTGACCCCCAAATATAGCCCAAAATGATGGGAAGATGTGGTATAGGTGGAAATAAGAAAAAAAAAAAGAAACAGCAATGTGAACATTCCCTCTCCAGTTCCTAGATAGATGTTTTTTTGGGAAAAGAATGTAAGTAAAATGTGTCATTGAAGTCCTTTGCATACCCTGAAAATTATTGGGCCATAAAATTGACACTCAGAGTCATTTTCTCCTCTCATTTAACCCCTAACCTCCATGTTTTGACCACTACCCCTTCCCTAGGATATTCCCCATATTTCAAATTTCTTCATTATGTCTAAGTTCCTGGAGGAAATTATATTGGTTTAAATATTTCATACTTATATAATATTTCATGACTCATACAAAAACTTAGCCTTTGTGGAAAATTTTGAATATTTTTTAGAAGTATTGCTTACCCCAATTAAATCTCTAACAGCTACTTTTAAAAATCTAGTTGATAAAACCAGAAAAAGAAACAAGCAAACAAACTTGTTAAGAGCAGGTCAGGTTGTTATAGGCTTATACTCTTCTGCCAGGCTTTATATGTTCACTATAAATGCAAATTCAAATTTGACACTGAAAAACTGTTTAATCATGGAATTTAGACAGAGAGGTATCTTGTGGCTTTTAGGTCCTATATTATCCCAGTAAAACTAAACATGAGGGAATGATGATTATTATCATGTTGGTGATGGTAATGATGCTAACAGTAGTGGTAGTAGCAGCAGCAGCAGCAGCAACAACAGTAGTAGTAGTAGTAGTAGTAGTAGTAGTAGTAGTAGTAGTAATAATAGTAGTTGCTCTAGTAGTAGTAGTATTTGTTGCTGTTGTTGCTGTATTGGTAATTGTAGGCATAGTTGCGATAGTAATAAGTATTTGATGAGGGGATTTCCAAAATTGTCCGGTCTGCAAGAAAAAGCACTGAGGCAGAGCTCTAAGCTAATCATACTTTATTCAAAGGTCCATGGGCCCTCTAATAAAGTGGACCTCAGATCTTCCTCATGATCTCAGATGCCCCCTTACTCCAAGGCTTTAGTTTGATAGTGCTTGACGCCCAGACAACACAGGTGCAGCAGATTAAAATTACAAAGTCTTATTGATGGAGACACCTTGCTCCAGAGCTCCTAGGAGGTAGAAAGTACAAAGTACAGAATCCCATTGGTTGGCAAATAGGCTAATGAGCAGACCTTTACAAATTTATCTTGACCTCACAGGAGGTCCTGCCAAACTGAAGAGCACACCCATTGGCCTGTAGGTAGGTAGACTATAAGTCAACAACTAGGGTCACTCATTGACCAAGTGCTCATAGTCATCTCCCCACGTTTGGCAGAAGAGGGATGACAAAGGATGGAGGGGAAACAAAAACAGATGAGGGGCTTTCTATGTAATCAAGTCACCTGTGCCAAGCTGGACTTGGTGACCATAATAAGGAAAAGCAAGCATGGAGGTCCTCTAGTTAGATTCCTATGATTAAGCTCGTGAACTTAGAATCTGCAGTCCACAGCTCTGGGCCTTCTATCAGAACTTAAAACCACCATCCCTATTAAATCATATCAAAATGGTTGATACTGGTTGGAATAAAATAGAGTTGCAATAAATGACCTATCACAGTGGAGATCTTTAAGCTTTGCAGAACATGTCACAAATAATCTTTCATTTGATCTTTACATCAACCCTATGACAAAAGTGCTATTATTATCCCCATTTTGCAGATGGGAAAGTTCAGGCAAACAGAGGCTATGACTTGCCCAACATCATTCTTCTGGTACATGTCTGAGGCCATATTTGAACTCTAGTTTTCCTAAATCCAGTTATGTCTCCATACGCCAACCTATAGCCTCAGGGAAATAGAGACAACTGATGAAAACATTTGTTGTTGATTATCTCAAGCAGAAATATGATTCTAAGAAGAGACCAAGTTTTAATTTCACATTGAGAACTGAGACTTTTTATGCATTTCATACAGATTCTAAGCCTTATATGCATGTAAGAGAATACATTACTCCCTTCAAAGCACCAAAAGCATCAAGCAGACATTCTCATATGAGGGAGATTTTGTCAGCTTTAGGAAGTGACAACATTCTGGACTTCTTGCTTGCCAAAGTATTCATAGCAAACCTTTTTTCATGATAGTAAAAGTACTGGAAACACAAGAAAGGTTTGTGACCACAGAGGTAAATAGCATGGATCATAGTAGGGTAAAATAGACAATTCTGGTTATATAAAATTTAAAAAAAATCACAACAAGATTCAATGCAGTAAAATTTGAATGGAAGTAGTAAATGGGAAAATATCTCCATAAATTTTTTCTCCTCTAAAATTCTCATTCCCGAGATATATAAGTAATGATTCAATTTATAAGGTTAAGATCCATTCCCAATAAATTAATGGTCAAAGGATATGAACAGGAAGTTTTCAGAGGAAAATTCCAAACTATTAACTGTCATATAAAATGCTATAAATCATGAATACATAGAGAAATACTAACTAAAGCAACTTAGAGGTTATAACTCCCACTCTTCCCACTGTAAGAATAACAAAAGAGGAAAATGACAAATGTTAGAAAAGCTGTGTGAAAAAAAAAGAGGACTCACCAATGCCCTCTTGGTGGAGCTGCGATTTGGCTTAGCCGCTCTGGAAAGCAGTTTGAAACTGCCCAGCAGACTGTCAAACTGCTCAGACTTTTTGACATAACAAAATGGGTAGCTAAAGTTGGAAACTAAAGAGAAATGAAGATTCTCCTTACGGGAGAATGGCTAAATAAAAATTTCAGTCATGTTTGACTCTTCATAACCCCGTTCGAGGTTTTCTTAGAGATACTTGAGTGATTTGTCATTTCCTTTTCCAATTCAGTTCATAAGAGTGGAAACTGAGGCAAACAAGGTTAAGTGACTTGCCCAGGGTCACATAGCTACTGTGTCTGAGGCTAGATCTGATCCAAAGAAAATGAGGCTTTCTCACCCTAGGGTTTGGCACTCTATCCACTATGCCACCTAGTTGCCACTGTAGAAATAAATGTGTATGTATACACACATAGATACATACACAAAATGTATATCCATGGCAAGGTGAGGTTAGCGTTTTCCAAATATTTTCTTATTTGATCACCACAACAACCATAGTAGTTGCTACTATCATGTTCATTATACTGTTGAGGAAACTGAGGCAGCCAGAGGTTAAATGACTTTCTCAGGGGCACACAGTTAGGAAAGATTGAGGTCAAATTTTAATTCAGTTCCTCCTGACTGCAGGTCTGACAATCTATCCGCTGTGCTACCTAGCTCTCTTTGACAGTAACACGGATGATATAGCTATCAACAGGGATATGGACCTCAATATGTCTTATATCTCTATCACTTGATCTATCTGTATGGAGAGAGAGAGAGAG
>JAQQSW010014800.1:0-12028 GCA_028646575.1 Pseudocheirus occidentalis | reverse complement strand
AACACAAATATGCTTCAGCACTAACAAGTAAATCAACCTATTAGTGCAAATTAATTTTAGTAGTGTTCTGAGCAAATAAAACATTGAAATTTCCAAGCCATAGAACACTACTGAGAGATCAGACCTGAATCAGATCTGAATACAATGACCACACTCCAAAGGAGGTATGTCATGCTCACAGTCTCCATTCACTTCTTAGTTCCTGGCAATCTGCTTCCTAACCCCACTATAACACTAAGATTGGTCTCACAAAGTTACCAATGATGTCTTCTATTTTTCATCTACGTTTTGAGGCAATCAGGGTCAAATGACTTGTCCATGGTCACACAGCTACTAAGTGTCTGAGGGCCACATTTGAACTCAGTTCCTTATGACTCCAATGCGGCCAACGATGTCTTAATTGCTAAATTATCGATCATTTCCTTAGTTCCAGTCCTTGCCATCTCTGCAGTTTTGGTTACCCCCTCATCCTGTGGACAATCATCTCATTCTGGACACTCTTTCTTGCCTGGCCTTCTGTGACACTACTCTCTCTTGGTTCTCCTCCTTCCTGTCTGACTCATGCTCCTCTCTTGGATTATCATTGCAGTCTTCCTACTTCCTAAGCATTAGTGTTTCTCCAATTCTCTGTGCTAGACTTTCTTCTCTTTCTACATGCTTTCCCTTGGTGATTACATCCACTTGCATAAATTCAATGATCATCTCAACACTGATTACTCCAAAGGTATATACAACTCTAAATCTTCCTCCGGAACTCTAATCTCCAATTGCCCTCTAGACACTTCCGTCTGGATGTCCAACTGACATCTCAAATGCAATATATACAAAATAGAATTCATGATAGTCTACCCTAATGCCACTCTTCTTCCATACTTCTCTCTTTTTAGATCGCAGAAAAGGGAGAAAAGGACCTACATTTACTAAAATAAGTCTTTTGTGGTGGCAAAGAATTGGAAATTGAGGGAATGCCCATCAGTTGCGGAATGACAGAACAAGTTGTGATATATGAATGTAATGGAATACTACTATGCTATGAGAAATGATGAGCAGGTGGATTTCAGAAAAACCTGGAAAAGTGTACATGAACTGATGCAAAGTGAGGTAAACAGATCCAGGACTACACTGTACACAGTATCAGAAACACTGCTTGATGATCAACTATGAATGACTTAGTTTTTCTCAACAGTACAATGATCCCAAGACAATTCCAAAGGACTCATGATGGAAAATGCTATGCACATGCAGAGAAAGAACTGAGAGACTCTGAATGGAGATCAAAGCATTCTGTTTTTACTTTCTTTAGTTTTGTTGTACCTCTTTTCTTTTGGCCTGTTTCTTCTTTCACAACATGACTAATATGGATTAAATATGTTTTACGTGACTACACATACATAACCTGTATTATCTCACTAACTGTCTTGAGAGGGTAATGAAGAAGGGGAAAACAGCATTTTTTAAAAATGAATGTTAAAAATTGTTTTTACATGTAATTAGAAAAATAAATCTTGGTTTTTATTTCTATTTTTTACAAAAAGCATATATGTCTCTCTTTTTGCCGAGGTTATCACCATCCTCCAAGTCCCTCAGATTCATAAGCTTGCAGTCACTTTTGACTCTTCCTTCTCGCTCTTTCCCCACACACCATCAGTTGCCGTGGTCATTAATTTTTCCTTCAAAATTTCTCTCAAATCCATCCACTTCTCTCCATTTACTCTACCACCACTATAAGTTATTCACTTATTACTCTTTACCTGAGCAATTTATACTAGACTCTACAACATCATTCACATTTGCTCCTTTTCTCTATTTGGACAACCATCTGCTTGGTTAAGATTCTCATTGCCTCATCCCTGGACTAGTGTAAAATGTCTAGGTTCAAATAGAGTAAATAATGAGTCCCCTGAAGTGATTACTGTATGTGAATCCACCGTATTTAAAGTTATAATTACATAAAATGTGGTCATCAGTTCCAGCCCACTGGAAATGTGCAGTGTGAATTCAAATAATGCACCCACTTTATGAGACTGAAACTAGTTGTTGTCTTCTAGCTAGTCTTCCTGCTTTCAAAGTCTTCATTCACCTATCCATCTTCCCCATAGCTCATAGAATAATCTTTGTGAGACTCTCCCTTGTTCTCTGTCTTGTTCAAAAACAATCAACATCTATTTATTGCTTAGAATAAAATACATACCTCTATGATCTGCCCATAACTCTGTGGTAGAGGAGCAAGAATGGAATGTTGAATCTGGAGACCAAGGCCCTGAATTCCAGTCCTGACCTGTCCATGTAATCTTGGTCAAATCATTTAAATTATCTGGGCCTCAGTTTCCTTTTCTATAAAAAGAATGTGATTGTACTAGATGACCCCTAAGGTTGCTTCTAGCTCTAAGTTAGTAATCATTCCCCTTTTCTAGATTTATTGTGCCTGCTGCTCATTAAAGGCAACATAGTATAAGAGACAGAGACCTGACCTTGGAGGCAGGTAGACTAGCATTTAAGTCCACCTCTCTCACATAATGCTATAAGATCCTAGCAGATCAAGTCATTTAACTTCTCATTGGTTTAGGTAACTATCTAAAACTCTAAGTTGAAGAGAAGGTGCCAATATCTAATGATACAGGCAGTTTCCTCATTGAGACCTTCCTTTGCCATAGGAAAGGTCCAGGTCCATCCCTATTTTATCTTACTCCCCTTCATGCATGCTACATTCCAGCCAGCCTTGAGTTATAGATATTCCCTTAAGCTGATGTTCTATTTCCTCTCTCTCTGCACCCGCAAACTACCTGCTCATGTCTAGATTGCACTACCCTTTCATCTCCATCTGTCAGAATGTTTTTCCTTCAAGGAACTTCTTGATGTTTCACCCTCTGTGAAGCCTTTTCTGATCCCCCAGTCATTAGCTCCTCATCTAAAGAGGGGCTGAATCAAAAGCAGAAGTTTTAGCTATTAAAATCTAAGTTTTTTGCGCACAGAAATGTTATAAAGCCAGCTGAATGCAGGCCTTGCTATACACCAAATCTGTAAGATAGAGAAGGCAAGAAATAATTTGAAGATGAAGAGTTAAAGACCATATAATTTGCCTAAACAATTAATAGGTGATGGACATGGGGCACTCAAGGGTGTTCTCTTGCCAGCTAACCCAGAGTTGTGTATCAAATAGAGATACTCATCAAATTGTCTTCTAATTTGACTCAGCATTCACATCTGAAAAGGCTGATTCCTTTTGGAAGCTGCCTCCACTGTTAACTAAGGAATAAGCATCATAACATCTGATATTATTATATCAGATATTATATTATATATCAGAGATATCAAATATATATTATTATAATCCATGTGATTTTTAAACATATAGAAAATACTCCTGCGCCCTGAACACACACTTTAAAGCAATGTCATTTAGGGTTGCATACATGTAAAAGGTGGCTTTTTCAGGTCAATATGGTATAACCTAGAAACCGTAGAAGAAAGACAGAAGAGAAAAGCCATCATCCCCAGCACTTTAAAAAGAGAACCAATAACTCCCATCCCACACAATGGCATGTCTCACCTATTTCCTTCATGTACTCATCAAAGTTTTCGCTAGAGACAAGTTTCCAGGTTCCCAAGAAAGGCTCAAACATCTTGAATAGTTTGATGGAAATAGAGGCTCAGAATAGAAGACCAATGAATGAGTGAATGAATGAGTATGAACCACCAGGCCACCAAGACTGCCTTTTAAAGGGTGTCATTACCACATGACTCCTTTGACATAGCCAATAACAGAACTCCCATTACCACCACATGACTAATTTTTCTCACCACCAAATTAGAAAATGGAAAATAACATGTAAATTTTGGTTTAGGTCAGTGATTACAGCTTCTAGCACTGTGACTTATACCCAGAGGACAAGGGATAAGTATTACTTTGCTCATAGTGGAGGCAACTTCCAATGGGAATCAGCCTTTTCAGATGTGAGTGCTGAGTCAAATTTGGGGGAAGAAACTGATGAATATCTAATGAATATACTACTCTAGGTTTTCTGGCAAGAGAAGAGAACACCCTTGGGTGCCTCATGTCCACCAGCTATTATTTGTTTGGACAAGTCACATTGCCTCTATTTCTTCATCTTCAAATTATTTCTCCCCTTCCCTACCTTACAGGAATGATGTGTAGTCCAGATACTATCTTTAAAATGCTTACAATTTCTTAGTGTCTTATGTAGGGTATTATTATATTTATCAACATTATTCATCAGATTTAATTGGGAGTAAGAAGCAAAGGGCATAGCCTCTATTTGTGGACAGGTTGTGCTATGAGTCTTGAGAAGGGCACAGTGTTTATTAGGGAATAAACATCTTTCTTGGATAGAAAAACCATCATTGAAGATTTGGAAATAATGAGAAGATGAACAGTGACAGATTTGAAAGTAGGAAGAGGAATTTGTTGAAGGTTTTAGAGAAAACTTAAGTGAAGGAGAGTTAAGAGTGATCTAAAAGGGGGAAAAAAGTTTTCTTACTAGTATCAGCAGAGAATTCTGAAAACCCACCATGAGTAACTTATCAATGATGCAGCATTAAGTGTGGAATTTAATTTAGCTTGACTCTGCATATTTTTACAGGGGTCACCCCCTAACCCAAGGGTAGAGGTGAAAGGGAAATAAAATAGATTTTGTTCATTAAAAAAAATTTTTTTTGAAGAACGTAACAGTTTTAAAATTCTGTGTTGCCCCTTTCCACCTGATTTGGCAATCATCTTGCAAAAAGTGATTTAGGGGGTACAGTTGACTTTCTTTTCCAGTAGCAACTGATTGTTGAAATCTACAGGAAGTAGTTGATGGTATTTCACAGCAAGCAAATCATTCTTGTGCCTTCAGAATAAATGGCTTACAAGTGTGAATGGTATGATCCACTGAACTCCATTCAATAAATAAAATATACTCTACTCGAGAGAAGTGGGGAAGATATTCAACAAGGACTTGTTAGTACAGGGAACTCTCAGGAGAAGTTCTAGCTCTAAATACATCAAAAGATTTCTATAAATTAGTGGTTTAATTATTAAAAACAAAACAAGCTACAGAACTAGTGCATTCCTATGGAGGGAAAAAAGGATCGTGAATCTCTTGTCACTCCTTCACTTTCAGGTTCAGGTGGGTGAATCTTGACATGAGTTTATTCAGCCTCTCGGGGAGCCAGAGAGGGGAGATCTGATTATGAGTGCTCCTTTGCCGACCAGAGAAGAAAAGTAAAACTGCCTCCTCGTTATTGCTGGTTATTGTTGCTTGTCCTTTATTCCAGAAGAGGGCTATGACATCAGGAAGGTGATGCTATGACTTGCAAGTGAATTGGATTTAAATGAGGGAGAGCTGTGCAAAGTCACCAGCCTCACTTTCTCTTCCAGAGCCCTCTCTCTCTCTGTCTCTGTCTCTCTGTCTCTCTGTCTCTGTCTCTGTCTCTGTCTCTCTGTCTCTGTCTCTCTCTCTCTCTCTCTCTCTGTCTCTCTCTCTCTCGCTCTCTTTCCTCCCCCCCCCATCTGTCTGTCTCTCTCTCTCTCTCTCTTTTGACTTCCTCTTACAGAATTGATAGAGAAGAGAGAAAAAAGCTGAAGGGGAAAAGAATAGTCTATCAACCAGCACATCAAAAATACAGAGCTTGACAGACTCTGAATCCATAAGTCTTTTCTGTTAAATCACAGAATCTCAGAATAGGAGAGTGCTTTCAGAGGCACCATTGTCCAATATATGCAAAATATAAGTGGTCATCCAGTCTTTGAAGGGCTCCAGTGAAGGGAACCTCACTACTTTTGAAGGCAACCCAGGCACAACGGGCAACCAATTAAAATTAACAGTGAGTAGATGGATTGTCTTGTGCAAGGAACATCAAAGACACAGGTATCACTAGATCATGATGTATATGGAGAAGAGAAAAATGTAAGAGGGGTAAGGCTGGAAGGATCAGGCTCTGAAAGGCTTTCAAAGTCAAACATAGGATTTGATATTTTATCCTGCTGGAAATAGGGAGTCATTGGAGTTGATTTAATTTGGGATGACATGGCCAGAATTGTGTATAAGGAAAATCAATTTGACGGGAAATGATTGTTTAAAAAATTGTGTCAAACTTAGATCTGCCTCTCTTCAAAGTTTGACCATCGATCCTAATTCTGCTGTCTAGGGCCAAACAGAGTGACTATAGCCCGTCCTCCATATGACAACCCTTCAAATATTAGCTATCACCTCTCTTCAAGTATTTTCCATCTCAAATTAACCCCTGTAATATCTTGCACAGATTTTTATATGTCCTAGTCTTGAGACCCTTCAATATTCTGATTGGCCTTCTGTACATGTTCTCCATCTTGTCAAAGTGTTTGCAAAATGGGCTTTCAGAATTGGGCACAAGGCTCCTTATGTGATCTGACAAGGGCAAAGTCCAAAGGGACTATCAGCTCCCTCTTTCTGAACCCCAGATCTCTCTGTTCAGCCTAAGATCACATTAGCCATTTGGATGCCACGTCATACTTTGACATATTTTGAACTTGAAATCTCAGATTTTATTCAGATGAATAGATGTTTACCAGTGCCTCCACATCTTGGAATTTTACTTTTTTTAACCCAAGTAAAACATTCTATCCTTTATATTTTATCTTAATAGACTTTGTACAATATTCCACTTTGTCAAGGTCTTTTAAGATCCTGTTATCCAGTTTATTAATTATCTCTCTTAACTTTATGTTATCTGCAGGCTCAATAAGTATGCCATCTTTGCCTCAGTTTAGTCCAATTCACCTGCACGTCAAGATGTCACCTGTGGTGTCATTGGTCCTCTTCAAAAACAAAGGACAAAAACAACAAAGGCTAGTTTGTTCTTGTTGCTATTATGTCATCTTGGTAAATACCTTTGTTTTGAGCTAATTGTGTGTACCAGTTAACTATTGAAGAAAGCTCACTGGTGATTGCTCATGAGCAGTAGTTTTAAGAATGTGTACTCACAGAATATATTTTATCCTTAGGATAGCCATACCCCCATGCACCTAACCTGAAATCTGGAACATCAATGTGGGGAGGTAGCCTGGACGTACCAGTGCCTATAATTATCAATTGGGAAATGACTTGTATTCTTATAAATTTGACTGGGTTCTCTCTAAATTTGAGAAATTAGGTCATTATCAGGCCTATTAATTTGCATTTCTCTAATCAATAGCTTCTCACACTCTTCTTAACACTCTGGCTTTTGACTTCATTATTGAACTGAAACTATCTTCTCCAAAGTTATCAATAATCTCATAATTTCCAGATCCGATGGCTTTTTCTCAAGGCTCATCATTGTTGGCCTCTCTGTAGACTTTGACATTATTGATCACTTTCTTTTCCTTGATACTTCCTTCTTTCTAAGTTTTTGTGACACTCCTCTCTCCTGCTCCTCTTCTAATCTATCTAACCACTCCTCAGTCTTCTTTGCTAGATCTTTATCCAGGTCATGACCACTAACTGTAGGTGACTCCCCAGGGCTCTGACCTGGGCTCTTTTCTCTTCTCCCTCTATATTATTTCACCTGATGATAGCTCCCATGGATTCATTCATCATCTTTATGCAGATGACTCTCAGATTTATTTGTCCAATTCTAATTTCTCCTCTGGTCTCCATTTCCACACATTAGACATCTTATACAGGGTTGCCATAGACATTTTAAATTCAACAAATGCAAAACTTAATTCATTATCACTTTTCCAAAACCTTGCCCTTCTTCCCAACTTCCCTATTATTGTTGAGCACAACTCCACCCTCCCAGTCACCCAGGATCACAACCTCAATGTCATCCTTGACCCCTCACTCTCTCTTACCACCTCCAATACCCTATCATTTGTCAAATCTTGTCAATTCTACCTGAATAATATCTCTCATATACCTCACCTCTCCATTCACATAGCTACCACCTTGATGCAAGCTATCACCTTGCAGCTGAATTATTGCAATAACCTTCTGGTTGATTTCTCTGCCTCAAGTCTCTCCCCACTCCAGTCCATCCTCAAACTGATCTTCCTTATATACAGGTCTGGCCATGTCATCCCAAATTAATAAACTCCAGTGACTCCCTATTACCAGCAGGATCAGATATCAAATCCTGTGTTTGATTTTGAAAGCCCTTCAGAGCCGCCCCCTCCAATCTTACCCCTCTTACATTCTTTTCCCCTCCACATACATCATGATCTAGTGACCCTGTGCCCTTGATGTTCCTTGCACAAGACAAGTCATCTACTCACTGTGAATTTTCATTGGTTGTCCCTTGTGCCTAAATTCTCTTGTTCCTTGTCTCTACCTTTGGGTTCCCCAGTCTTCTAAGTCTCAGATAAAATTCCACCTTCTGCAAGAAGCCTTTTCTACTTCCCTTTAGTGCCAGTGCTTTCCCTCTGACATTATTCCTATTTATCCTGTATGTGTCTTGTCAGTACATAGTTGTTGGCATTGTATATCCCCCATTCACTTGTAAGCTCCTCGAGGGCAGGAACTGCTTTTCTCTAACTTTGTACCCCCAGTTCTTTTTGCATAAGAGCTAAATAAATGCTTGCTGACTTGACTTTACTCTGTCACTGGCATCTAATCTCAAAGCTCCTTTCAGATGTCCAGCATCACTTTCTTCCATAACTTTTCCTTCTATAGATTTTTCTCAGAAAAGGTTTTTATGTAAGTGATTTATACTTCAGTGTGAATTCTTAATACATTACTGTCTACTCCGGGAACTTTGTATTTCTATTTCCCCATTCTCAAATATAATGAAGGGCTCCACCCACCCCACCATTGAGGGGAAAAGGAGAGGGAAAAAAGTTTTGGGCCTGGGGGGGCACAAGTAAAGGCTCAAACCCCTGAAATTACATTAAATAGCAAGGCACCCATTCCATTTACATGAACTGCATTCAGTACAGTTACAAAGCAATGCTGAAACACATATACTATGTCTGAGTTATCATAAATTCCAAATTAATGAAAAGTTACTCAATATAAATGTGGCAGAATCATTCTTTTGGATTAATGGCCAGTGAAAAGATCACAGAATAGTTATTTTAAAATAATAACATAATTGTCTTCTCCCATATGAGTACCCTAATCAACCATAAATTTTCCATGAGAAAATTTATTTTAAAATATCAAGAGAGGTCATAATTCTTATACTATTCAACACATGAACAAAGTATCTACACACGTATATTGATGTTAAAGATGTTTATTCAATCAATAAAACAGAAAGGAGTAAATAAATGCTTTGCAAATAGAATTTCTCCCAATATAGTCAGAGAAAAGCATATTCATTTAAACAACACACACACAACAAAACGTGGTGGAGTTTAAGAGGCTTTGGCTCACTGAGAAGTCAGTTCATGCTTTTTCATAGAGTCTAGTAGAAGTGACATCTTTTATGGTGCATTCCTAGGGAGCAAGAAGAGGTGAGAGTCAAACATTGGAGTGAAACAAAGACGATAAAGGAGTGAGAAGTTCATTTCTCCTCTCTTTCAATTTAGCAAGAGGGTGGGAAGCAACCTATGTATATTTTTTCTTTACTAACATCAGATCCAATCAGATCTTGCCTTAGCATATACACTTGAGTTCAGAGTGTGATTGACTGGGCCCAAGAGTCCATTCTGCTTTTTCCAGAGTGCCCAGGGACAGAACTGGCAATTAAGACATAGAAAATGGAACCTGAGGTTATCTGGATCATAGATTTAGATTAGAAGGGAATTCAGAGTTCATCCAGCCCAAACCCCTCGTTTCACAGATGAGGAAATTGAAACCCAAAGAAATGAAGTGATTTATGAAAGGTCATTTAGGTAGTAACTGGCAGAGGCAAGCATCAAAACTAGGCTCTCTTGCTCTCCACACGATTCTGCTTCCACAGCACCACAAGAACATCAGTGATTAGAAATAACTCACCACCACAATTTTACCATCCACTAGTTTTCTTGTTATTGTGGTTGATTTTCCATTCCATTTCTGCACCTGAACCAGGGCACCATCCTTTAAGGTTACAAGACTCTGCAAGCACAAAAAAAAGTATGATAAGACTCTTCACATTCCTGGGAGAGATAGAAGAATTACCCACCATCTTTATTCCTCAATGTCATTCATTTTCAATGGGTCAACCATTTTTTTCCCTATAATTATAGTACATGAGATTTCTCAGGGGATATGTAGAAATGTCTCCTAAGGGAAAATTCTTAACCAAAAAAGAAATGAAAGTAATAAAAAATAAATAATTTCAATCACATGCAATTGAAAAGGTTTTACAAAAAAAAGCAATGCAAATGAGATAAGGAGAGCAATTCACTGGGGGGAAAAAATCTTTGTATCAACTATCTCTGATAAGAATTTAATATCCAAGATGTACAGTAAGCCAACACAAATATATGTGTATATATATGTATATGTCTGTGTATATATGTATATGTATGTGTATATATATATGTCAAGGAGCTATTAATGAATGAATAAGTAGTCAAAAGATATAAATGGTTCTCAAAAAAAGAATTACAAAATATTAACAAACATATAACAGATTGTTCCAAATTATTAATAATAAGAGAAATAAATACAAGTCAAAACTACTCTCATCTCCAGCAGCAAATTTGGATGGGGGAGATGACAGAGACGGAAATAGTTGATTTTGGAGAGATTATGGAAAGGCAAGCACACTGATGCCCTGATGATAAAATAGCAAATGGGTCCTTAAGTAAAGACAATTGAAATTAATGCAGACCTGGAGGCTCTACTGCTCAACCAAGGCAGGTTAAAAATAGAAAGGAAGGTTCCATATGTAACAAAGTATTTATCACAGAGGTGTTTTTGGAGTATTTGTTGTGGTAAAGAACTAGAAACAAAGCAGATGTTCATCTGTTGGGAAGTGGTTAAATAAGCTGTGGTACATAACTGTACTAGAATACTACTGTGCTGAAAGAAATAATGAATATGAAGATGTAGAGAAACGTGGGAAGACATGAAGTAGGGCAAAGTAAAGTAAGCAGAATCAGGAAAACAATATATACAAGGAAATATATACAATATATATCAGGAAAACAATAATATAACTGGAAAGAACAAAAAAGAAATGAAACCAAGTCATGACAACATTTGGTCCTACAGAACAGATCTGAGAATGTAATTGTCTTCATTTCATTGTGGACATGAGGGACTTTGGGTGTGGAAAATAGATCTTAATACTTGGTTGATGCGTTGGTTAGTTTTCCTAAAGTATTTTTTGTTCGTTCTTTTTTTTCCTTTGCTATATATAAAGGATGGCACTCATAGGGAAAAGGGAGGAAATTTTGAGAAATGAAGTTGATATAAACAAAAGATACCAATGAAAACAAATTTTAAGAAATGTCACTTAACCTAAAGAAAACTTGTATTCCTCACCTTGACTTTTCTGTCATCTGCAGTGACTTCATCAAATTCCACGCCCAATGTGAAGGAAATCTCAGTATTTTTAAAAGTACTTTCTGTCTTAATGGTGATCACATTTCCTTGCACACTGATGACCATAGTGGATTTAGCCATGCCTGCCACTTTTCTGGTGGCAAAACCCACTCCTAAAACACAGAGAAGAGAATGTTTTTCGTTTTATATTCAATTCTGCTAAGAATAGACAACTTCAGTACAACTCCAAGTTAGCTTTCGTCTAAGGATTTTTTAAAAAATTATTTTTATTATTCTTTTGGTTGTAAGAGAAAAAATGAAAGTAAGTTCCTAAAAGGTCCCACTTACCTTTTGCAGGAAAAATATACTAGAACCATTTGGTGAATGAGGTAATGCTTGAAAAAGCATATCACCTATTTGTCGTGATAGCTACAGTAGCTATTGTTGATAGCTGTTGTGATAGCTACAGTAGATCTAAGGATCAGAGGACCTAAGATTCTCCATCTCACATCTTGGCTACAGGATGGAGAGTACAGACACTAGTATATCTCTTTACAAGAACACATTGTGAACAAGTATGAGGGTCAATATTGAAAGTAATAGATAATATGGTAAACAACAGCAACAACAACAACACACACACACACACA
>JAQQSW010014799.1:0-12029 GCA_028646575.1 Pseudocheirus occidentalis | reverse complement strand
TATATATATATATATATATATATATATATATATATATAGCCTTTTCCTGGATCAGAGAATGTCACAGCCCTCTTGACCCACTGCCCAATCACAAAGTAATAAGGTATAGGCATTCCTGAAGAACAAGCCTCCCACCAAGGCTCCATGTGAAGTCTATTCATTCAGCCTATTAAGGGCAGAATATACTTTCAAATCAGGGAAGGTTCTCAGAGTCACTTAAGCCTATCAAAGGGCCTAGGGGCAGGGAAGATCTTCAGATTCCCATAACACCCCTCAAAAAAAAAAAAAAAAGACCAAAAAATGAAAGAATAGGCACTATATCTAGATGGTGGATAACTAATGTTATCCACTGGTATATAGACTGAATGTAATTCCTCCCATGAATCACTTCCAGCATTTAGTGACAGAGATGGCAAAGCCCTAACAGATATATGATATGTGAATGTCTGGCCCAGTTCTGAGCCCCAAGTAGTCTCAGCACAGGAAAAAGAGAGCACCTGAGAGGAAGGCAAGTGCTTCTACATTCTCTCTGATTGACTGGTTTCTCCCAAACTCTGTGTTTTAAGGAGGTGATCCAGGCCAGGCTTTTCCTTCAATCTCTAGGCTTCATTCCACACTCCCCCAGACTTTATCTATAATACCCTGGTGCCTGGTTCCTTTACCTCTTCACCTCTCCTTTTCAGGTCCTCTTTATGTCTTGTCTTCCCCCATTTGAATTCAAGCTAATTGAAAACAAAGACTTTTTTCTGCTTGTATTATCAGCACATAGCACAGTCCCTGGCTCATGGTAAGAACTTACTAAACGCTTATTGACTTGAGTACTCAGGGTACAAATTTCAGAGCACTAAAAATAAGTGGATCTTTGTCAAATACATTATTTTATTATTTTCTTCATCAGTCCAAATCACAAAAATGCAAAAAGAATAATGGAGCCTTAATGGAAAGTGTCAAGATGTAACCATAAAGACATTTAGAATCCAATTTTTTGTCTTTTTATATGGAAAGCAAGCAGTTATAAACCTTCCTTAAAGTTACACAGGATTACAGTTCTTACCTTTCTGACTTCTCTCACTTCCCTCTATACCGCAGGTCCAATGCCCCATTGTTAGCACAAAGGCATTGTATGAGCCCACCCACCCTGCCAGCAACTCATAATCCTCTCCTTCGTATTCTTTCATTATTACCACACCTGCTCCCCGTAATCTGACTCTAAAAATTGCAAGAGAAAACAATATGGATGGTGGCCCCATACTCTGCTGGCTCAGATGAACAGTCTTCTCCTTAGCCAGTTGAGAGTAGAGAATTCACAAGTGAAATAGTCTTTTCAAAGAAAATAATGAATGCTGGTCATAACTGAAAATAAGAGATTGTCCTTTTCATTTCCCAGTTGTAGTAATTAATTTATATTGGTTTACCTTCTGGGTAAAATTATCACCCATATCTTTTCTGTTCTCTGTTTTCTATTTTTGAGTTTTAATTAGTTGTTTAAATAGTTCAGGGTTAAGTTCTTTCCATTATAAATCATATTCTTGTTCATTATTATTCATTCTTTACATTAAAACTAATTCTGATCTTAAAAAAAAGAAATAGTCTTTTCTTATCAAAACAGAAGTACAAGTTGGAAGGGATCTGAAAGACAATTTAATCAAACTCAATATATGAATAGGAATGCTCTATAATCTATGTTCCATGAACTTTAAAAAATTGATAACTATTTCTTTTTTTTCAGTGATTTTTTAATTAAAATTTTTTTCAGTTAATCAAAATCCACCTCCTCTCCATCCCTCTCCACTTCCAATTAAAAAAGAAAGAAAAGCAAAACCCTTGTAACAATTATGTAAAGTCAAGCAAAAACAATTTCCCACAATGTGTGTGTGTGTGTGCCTGTGTGTATTCCTAAGTTTTTACTCCAATTCTATCATATATTTGTCAGGAGACTGGTTGCATGTTTTCTCACAAGACCCATGGAACTGAGGTTGGTCATTGGGTCGATCAGCATTCTTAAGATTTTCAAATAATTTGTTTTTACAGTTTTGTAATTATTGTATATAGTCTGCTGGGTCTCTTCACTGAACTGTACTTCAATATGGTTGGTTTTCTATGCAATTCTATGCATTTTCATGCATTTAAAAATATTATTCTGAGGAAGGGTTCATGGAATTAACCAGGCTGTCAAAGGGGTCCATGACACAAAATAAAGTTTAAAGTCCATGTTACAACGTCTCTGACAAATGTTTGTTCAAGCAATACTTCAAAATGTTCAGTGATATGAAATTCCTTGAGCCAAACCATTCCATATTTGTTAAGAAGTTTCAATTTCTGAGAAGCTTTTCTTCATGTGTTTGCAACTTCCATCTTATGTCAAGGATTATAGCCATCTTTGGATTCAATTAGAGTGACCCTATATGACAAGACGGGCCAAATATCATGGTTCCAGGTATTACTATCACAAGGTCATTGAAGTTATGACTCCAATTTCTTTAGTCTTATCTAGTCATTTTAGATTGTGAGCCTATAGTGACCTACTAAGGTCATGCTAGCCCATTTAGTATTGACATCAGCAACACATTTTAGTCAGTTTTCTCAGGATAGTCTGGCTCAAATGTGGGTAGATCATACTATATATCAGATCACTCTGATATAAACACCCCATCAAGTGCATGTTAAGGAGCAAAATTATCTCCTATGACAATGATAATAATTTGCCTTTCTTAACAAACTTAGAAAATGTCAGTTAATTTCATTTTGGTCAAGATGTGAATCTTGAGAATAAAAAAGCGTGGAGATTTGTAATAATGTTCTATTTGTTCTTCTATATTTTATTCACTTTTAAATTTGTACAGAGTTATACAAACATTAAGTTCTCAGTTTTCCCCTATTGGAAGGGGGTTTGTGAATTCAGATTCTATAGAACTTTGTCACATAGTATTGTTGTAAATATGTTATTCATGGCTGCCTTCTTAAATACCTTTATTCCCAAAGAACCTCATGCATAGACATCAGTCTCAGAATACAAAAACAAAATGGAAAGCAGTCTCTTTCGTCAAGGAACTTACAATCTACTCTTTAAATATCAGAGAGCAGCTCATGATTTCTTTCATTTATGAAGCACAGTTTATTAAATTCGTATGATACTGTTACATACCATTTATTCTGATTTGTTTTCTCCCCTTTCTCAAGTTAATTGGAATGTGGATCAGGAAGGATTTGTGTGTGTTAGCAATAGTGATGCCAAATTTTAAGTGCACATAAGAGAAAGAAATTCAGAAGGAAGTACAGAGAAGCAGGACAGTTTTGAAAGAAATATTTAAAATTTATTTTTTTAATTTAAAGCAAGTGGTATGAATTACAGATTTATGGCTTCTTATAGAATCCTCTTGTATGAGGCCATATTGTAAAAAAGTAGTTTTTGCTGTTTAAGAATTTAAAAATGAACTTAAGATGTACAAGTCACATGAGCAACAAGACATTTTCTCTGATCCTCAAGACCCCCTCAAACCTCTCCAACACAGAAGTTATGCATCAAAGATAAAGTAATGTTAGCTGTTTCCATGGTTAGGAAATGCAGATTTTTAAAAAAAAAGGTTTGAAAAAAAGAAACTCAAAATACCCATGAATTGATCAATGCTCACTCACCCTCAGCTCATTCAGCACTCCTCCCCCACTTCCCTCACTACTGGCAGTGAGGCTGCACCTCCCTCTTCTTCAAACACTCCCCTGTGTGATCTTCTCTTTCTGGGACTATAAAAGTCAGTTTCCCCTCATTGCTAGCCCTTGAATTGACCCTGACACCACTCCTATCCCCCTGCTCCCCTTCTTCCCTTTCATATACCTGCCCATGTTATAATGTTCCACAAAATAACAACCATAGCAATTACCATCACCATCACAACCATTGAGTCACCATAGGGAAGATGGTCCCAGAAAGAGAAGATTCTACAGGGTAATCTTAGAGCATGAGGAAGAAGGAAGAAAGATTGAAACGGGGGAAGGAGGCTTTACTTTGGTGGTGGGAGACAGTTGATAATGAATGCTCCTATGGGTGAAGAGAGATGATCTGTGAGGTGAGATGGGGACTTTACATTGGATGTGGCCTGTGATGATCAGTGATTGGAATCCCAGGAGATAACTGACACCTAGGGAAGTGGAAGAGCATGGACCCACAGAGGAGATTTTAAGGCAAATTAGGAAAAAATATAATCAGGGGAGGGTATAGATTAGTGGGAAGCTGCATATTTGGGGTTGTGGAGAGGGAGGGGCCCTACAAAGGGGTAGTAGCCTCTTTGATACCTACAGGAACTGATATTATTCTGGGACTAATGCACAATGGAAAGGAAGAATCCATGGGGCAAGTTCTAAAAGGTAATGACAGAAAACACCTAGAGGAAAGAGCCTTAGAAACTTTGATTGCATGAGGAATACAGAGGAAAAATAGAGAATAGATCATTACAAGGGTCATGCATCAGAGAATGAGAGTCTGGAGCAGACAGAAAGCAAGTACAGATAATGGAGGGAGTGAGAGATTTTTTTTTTGGAAAGGGACACAAAAATGAAATTTAAAAAATCTAGTAAATAATACTAATGGAAAGAGGAGGGGAATCTACTTGACTAAATGAAAAAAAACATAAGGGAAAAATTATAAGAATTATACTACCTAATAAAAGCAGTAAGGGAAATGGAACTAATAAGCAATACTCCAAAGGGAAAGAGGTGCCAAACAAAAGGAAGGAATCAAGGGTGAGGAGAAGAGAGTCAGGGGGAACAGGATCACCTTTTTAAAAGATTAAAATTAAGTAAGTGGAGGAACATAATACTGTTTAAAGTAGAAGACAGAGAAAAGTCATAACTTGGAGAAAAAAAACTAATATTAGAGAGAGGAAAATATAAACCTAACTCCTAACATTCAATGTGAATTGATTAAATAACCCAATAAAATGAAAAAGAATGACATAGGGAAAGGCAACAAAACCTACAATTTTTTGGCTACAAGAAATACATTTATAAAACAAACAAATACATAAAATAAAACTATGGGGAGGGGAAAATTTTGCTATGCATCAAGTGAATACAAAAAACAAGGAGTTGCAATCATGCTATCCAACAGAGCAAAAGCAAATATTCCATAAATTCAAAGGGACAAACAAGGAACTATTTTATGTTGAAAGAAATCATAAAAAAACCAATGTCAATAGGAAACTTATGTAGTCCAAAAGCCATGACATCTAAATAAATAAATCTAAGATGAGCACAAAAGAGGAGTTATTAGAAATTAGAGAGGCGATAACTTGGAACCAAAAAACTTATAGAATGATGAAGAAAACTGCAAGCTAGTTTTATGAAAGGACTAATAAAATTGACAAATTCTTAGCTAAACTTATTTTTTAAAGGAGCAGAAAATCAATTCAATAAAATAACAAATAAGCAAAGTGAAATCACAGCAAAACCTGAAGAAATAAAAAGAATAAACAGAACCTATTATGCATCGTAACCTGCTAACAAAACTGAGAACACAGAAGAAATAAGAAAATACCTTCAAAAACATAAGATTTGCAAACTATTTCAAGACCAAACAGAGATCTCAAATAACTCAGTCCTAGAAAAGGGAATCGATTTTACTTTAAAGAAACTACTAAAGAAAAAACTGCTGATCCTGAAGGATTCACAGGAGAATTCTATCAAACTTCTATAGAACAGTTAGGACCTGCACTTCACAAATTATTCTCAACAACTGAAAAAGGAAGTACCCTATCAGAATCCTTTTATGGGAAAGATATAATCCTTATACTGAAACCTGGGAAAGATAAAACACAGGAAGACAACTATAGGTCAATATTATTAATGAACATTGACTCAAATTTTTTAAACAAAATTCTATTAAACAGGCTGCAGTAATTTATCCAAGAAATTATTCATTATGATTAAGTGGGACTTATACTAGAGATCCAAGGATGATTCAATCTAAGGAATATGATCAGCATAATTGATCATGTTTAAAGCTAAAATATCCAAAACCAAATGATCATCTCAATAGATGTAGAAAAAGGCTTTGAGAAAGTGCCACATTCTTTCATGATTAAAAAAAAACCTACAAAGAATAGGCATAGAGAGACATTTATATGTGTGTACATATATATAAAATCTATCTAAAACCAAAATTGAGGATGCACTAGACTTTTTCCAATAAATATAAGAGTGAAGAGAGGATACCCACTTTTCCCCATTGCTATTTGATCTAGCTCTGGAAATGCTACCAATAACAAGAAAACAAGAGAAAGAAATTAAAGGAGCAAATATAGGTAAAGAAGAGTTTGCTGATGATACAATGGTTTATTTGGAAAATCCTATGAAATCAGCACAGATACTAATTGAAATAATTAATAACTTCAGCAAATTTGCAGCCTAAAAAATAAGTCCTCAAAAATCAACAGCATTTCTATATAATAAAAAAACACAAAAAGCTATATTAGAAAGGGAAATCCCATTCCAAATAACTATAAAATGCTTAAAATGTCTGGGGATAAAGCTACCAAAACACATAAAAGACTGTTAGAGATGCAATTACAAAATGCTCCTTAAAGAAATAAAGAACACATTATACAGCTGGAGGCATATTCAGTACTCATGGTGAGGCCATCCCCAAATAATGAAAATCACTATGTTATCGATTAATTTATACTTTTAATGCTCTTCCAACCAAATTATCAAGGATATATTTAATAAAATGATAAAATAATAACAAAATTCATTTGGAAAAAAGTTGAAGATCTAGAATATCAAAGGAAATGAGGGGGGAAAAATCCTCTCCTCAAAGAGAAGATAGTGCTTTCTTACTTCAAACTATAATATAAAGCAACAATTATCCAAACCATCTGGTATTGGTTAAAGAATAGAGAGATGAATGGAAAGAATAGACAGTGGAGATTCAGAAACAATAGAATTCAATAATCTAGTATTTGATAAAGTGGGAAACATAAATTACCTAGGAAAAAGTTCCTTATTTGATTTTTAAAAACATCTAGGAAAGTTAGAAAGCAGTCAGGCAGAAATTAGGTTTAAACCAACACTTCACAAAATAGTTCCCAATACATTCTAAGTAGATATACAACCTTAATATTAAAGATAATACTATAATAATAGAAGAGAAACATATCATATGCCTCTCAAAACTATAGAGGCAATTACAAAAAATGATTTCTTAATTACAAATAAGTAACTAATTACTTACAATTACAAAAAAGTGATTACTTAAAACTGAAAAGCTTCTACATGGACAAAATTAATACCTCTATATAAGAAGGTAAGTGGTAAAATGCAGGAAAAACAGTGTTTGTATCAAATTTTTCTGATAAGAGTTTGGACAGACAGCTGTATTTCTAAGATTAATAGCCATTCCACCCTCACCCCACCCCCCGCCAAAAAAAGTAGGATATGTAAAGATCTACAAAGTATTCACAACACCATGAAAGAAAACTCTAGATCACTAATAATAAAAGAAATGTAAATCAAAATAACTCTAAGGTTTCAGCTCATACCCTGCAAACTGACAAAAATGACCACCCCAAATGGCAACATTTTCCAATGTTGGAAGGGTTATAGAAGGGTGGGCACACTAATAGCTTGTTGGTGTGAAGTGGTTTGCATTTTCAAAAGCAAATTGGAATTGTCCAAATAAAGTGACTAAAACGTTGTACCAGAGACCCCATTATACCCAAGGGAGCCACTGATAATAAGAAAGTCCTTATATCATTCAAAATATAAAAGCACTTTTTGTGATAGCTAAGAATTAGAACCAAAGTAGATGCCCATCAATTAGGGAATGGCTACACAATTTGTGGTAATGGAATATTACTACATGGTAAGAAATTACATATATGTGATGAATACAGAGAAACATGGAAAGATCTATATGAACTGGTATAGAATGGAGGAAGCAGAGACAAGAAAACAATATACACAGTAACTACAACAATTTAAATAGAAAGACCAACACACCAAAAACTCAAAAGTAATCATACCAAAGTCGTAACGATCAAGCAAGATTTCTATGAGTAAATATGAGAGCATACACCCAAAACAACCCTTCACAGAGGTGGGAAGTTCATAACATTGCACACATTTTCAGATTTTTTTTCAATATATCAATCACTTGAGCTAATTTTTGTTTTCACTCTCTAAAAAATATTATTTGTGTTATGGGATGACTCTCTGGGAAAGGGAGGAAAGAGGTACTTGGAATAACTATGGTGATATAATAAACATAATATCAATAAAACTTATTTTAAAAACTTAAGAAGGAATTATGTGACTTTTACTGAGAAGTTCTAGAATCTGGTTTTACTACATCCTCAAGATCCCAAAAATAGTTATTCATTTCTGACACATTTTCTCCATATTTCAAGTATGCCCCCATTTTAAAAAGCCTCTCTCACACAAACGTTGAATATTGTTACTGTATCTTTAAGAAAGAGGAATAAATTCTTGGATAGAGACACTTTAATAATCATCTTGGGAGAGCTCACTGTCATGGAAGGCACAGAGAGAAAAGACTAAGATAATTTCTGTCCTGAGAGATTGAATGAGTCACCTGTCAAGGAGAAAGAATCTAAGGAGACATTCTGAGAGAAGTGCAGTTAGCTTATTTGTAAAGAGAGCTTATGATAAGAATTCCTGAGATACCTTAATTATTATTCTGAGAGAACAGTTTCTAGATTTAGTGGCAGCATGTCTCTTTCCTTGGATTTCAAAGAGAACAGAAGTTACTCTGGCAGTGAACTTTATACCCTGCAATACATTGTAAATAATAGTTTATATCTGTTTTATTTGCTACTGTAATAAATTGTAGGAGCAGTAACATTTATGTTTCTTCAGCCCAACACCAGACGGTTTATAAAAGAAAAACAGAGATAGTCAGATAGATAGAGACACAAAGACATAGAGAAAGAGGGAGAAACATTTTTAAACATGGTCAATGAGAGAATTTGCTCTGCTGACCTATGTATATTTGCCACTGTTTTCTTTTTCTTTTCCTTTTTGTTCAGTTCTTAGAGGAGATAAGAAAAATAGAGAAAAATAAATATTAACTGAAAAAAATAAAATTTTAAAGAGAAAAAACTCAAAGAAAAAATACCTCCCCCCAAATTAAAAGCTTTGCAATTTCTTGAAGAAAGAAGTCCCTTGAAATTGGTATATAAGCATAAATACTTGAGGTCTGTATAATTCAAAGAAAATTGAATGAGTTTTAGTTCCCTTTCACTTACCAAGGTCATCTACAGACAATTCATATACTTTTCTGTCCCCTGTAGCTTGACCTCAGCCTGAACCCCTATGATTGGATCTATGTCTATACTAGTCTAAAGAATGGAGACGCTCCAATTTGGACCATTCTGGATGGTCTAACCTTGTGGATAGTACAAAATCAAATTAAGTAGTCAAATTCCTACCTCAATGATCTTCAGTAAGTAAAGGCCTTTTTATAGCTTTTGGTTCTGGCCTCAGAGAAGCCTGAAGTGAGGAAGCTAGAGTTACTAAAATAATATTCTAGGAGAAGTCTGAAAGAATTTAGTCCACAGCATCCTTTAAGATGACAGCCACTCATACCAAGCATGTGGCTGTTCTCATGGTGCTTTGTTGTTCATTTCAATATAAGGACATCCTAGGGAAATACTTCTGGAACAATTTGCACCCTGCTTAAAATTGCTCTTTTTGACATCTCTACAATACTGTTAGGTTTTGTTTTTTACATTTTTTTCTTCTGTAACACAAGTCCCCGAGTCCAAGAGTGTGGCACTCTCTCCTCCTTGGTATAGATCAACGTTTCATGCTTATATGAGGGGGAGGGTGGAGTTGGAGAAAGCGGTATCAAGGTAAGCTTCTGTCTTTCTCAGGAGTCATAAGAGACTGCCAAAAATGAATCCCATCATCATAGCCTCTTTGGACTCTCTCAGGTCCCTCCAGTTTCTTCAGATTCTGTAGTCACTTTGGGCATTTCTGACTTCCGGTTTTGAGAGAGGAGGTGGACAATACCAACCTCACTTCAGGTTACTGAAGGGAAAATAAAACTGGGAATAAGTCAACATGGGAGGACCTTGCAGTCTCAATCATGTTTCATTATCCAGCTTGCTACACTAGATTCTTTGGAGAATTTCCCTTGGGTGAGATCTGAGACTCTCTTGGTTGAACTGAATTAACTCACTTTCAATGGGAATGTTCTTTTACTCTGTATCATCTGGTATATATTTCTCTATGTATACTTTCTCTGGTTTCTGTTTTGCTATCCACTTAGATAAATTGGTTTCTTAACTATTTGTTATATGTATGTTCACTGTGGAACTAGTATTTTGTGGAAAAGGGGTCAAGCCTTGAATGTGGAGTTCAGAGGCCTCCTTTTCACCATTAAGAAATAGAAATCAGAAGTTTAGTTTTGAGCTGGAAAAGCATATCCCCTAGACAAATAATATTTAAGGGAGCAGAGAGATACAATTTTAGCCTAGTACCCCCTCTCTCTGAGGAGAACAGAGTGCCCAAGTGTAAGCACAAGCAAGGTGGGATTTTTGTTGTTTTCTTTGTGGAGTTCAGTTTCCCAGGCTCAGGCTAAATTGTAAACATCTGAAGGATTAATCTACTTTGAACCCTGATGATTCACAGCTGTGCTGAATCACTAGGTTTGTGCCTTCTGGCTCTGAGCCAATCGGGAGGAGTCTTTGTTATATATTCTGGGAGGCTAGCATTTTGCTTTGGGGGTTTGCTTATGAGGAGGACCTTTTGATTCCTTGGATGGGACTCATTTGATAAGAGCCCCCTCCACTACTTGGAGGTTTGTGCACTCCTTGTTAGGTCTCTGGTACCTCACATGGGGAGGAGACTCCTAAAGAGGGTCGTTGATACTCCACGTGAGATAGACGGGTTGAACCGGTCCTCAGCTAACAGGAGTGCAGTGGTTGATCACCTGGAGGCAGAATGAAAAGGCTGCACCTGCTTACAATAAGCAGGGTAATCTCTCCGCCTTCGCCTTCGAGGTGAGACACATTGGCTCTGTGGGGAGGGCATGGCCAGGGGAGGGGCCCTAAGGGGCCCTGGAGAAAGGACTTAAATACAGGCTACTCAGAGGCAGGGGCAGTTTGGTGGAGCCAGGTCAGTCGAGTCCAGCCAGGCCAGTCCAGCCACACTAAGATAGAGGATGAACCCTCGATAAAAGCTAGAAGCAAGTCCTGTGTCCTGAGTTTCTCTGTGCAGCTGTTTCTCCCGGAGTGGACGGGAGCCGGAGATGCCCGAGGCCTGTTGAGGTGGGTATAGGTAAGCCCTATACATCCTGACCCAAAAAGATAACCCTCACCTGAATAAAAAACCAGTAACACTCCTGACCAGGGGTATATGTCTGTGGTTGCATTACTCTGTTCAGACAGTAGGAGCTATGTCTGTTGAATCACTGTGCTAATTTCTGTTTATATTTTCTCCATTTTCATGGTATTGACCTTTCCCCTGAACCAGTGAATGTAATTAAAGTAAGATTGTTGACTCCTTTAAAAGCTGTCTTTCCTTTAGCAAAGCAGATCAAAGAACCTGTGCTAGCAGGCCATCCTGGGTGTGCTAGGGTGTTTGCTAATATACCAAACTTCTGGCCTCATCCTCCTATTTCCCCTCCTGCCAGAAAATAAAGCCACCCCTAGAGGATGGTGGGAGAAGAAGAGGCTAGAGATGCCTATTCTACATACCTTCAAGTCATAACAATAACACTCCCATGCTGCAGGGACGGGGTGGTGATTGGAGCCCTTGCCGCACTTCCAATTTGATCTTAACCTAACCTCTAAACTATCTAAATGAACAGGTCAGCTTCACAAGACAGGGATTTGTGTGATTAAAGCAGCTGGGCCAAAGCAAACTATAAAATGTTTATTGGTCCAAGAATTCAATCATTATCTCATTTTTACCCATGAGCTCAGAAGCAAACAAGTCCTCCAAAAAACGGAGAATCATACGTTTACAGATCCTAGAAATGTCCTTAGAGATCATCCAGTCCAATACCCTCATTT
>JAQQSW010014798.1:0-12029 GCA_028646575.1 Pseudocheirus occidentalis | reverse complement strand
ACGGCAGCTATTATGGAGGCCTGGGCTATGGCTATGGCTCTGGTTATGGCTGTGGATGTGGCAGCTTCCGTGGCCTAGGCTGTGGCTATGGTGGCTTTGGCTATGGAGGTCTGGGCTATGGTGGCTATGGCTATGGAGGTCTGGGCTATGGTGGCTATGGCTTTGGCTGCTGCCGCCCATCTTGCTATGGAAGGTATTATTCCTATGGCTTCTACTGAAAAAACATTTGCTCTTGGCCTGCCATGGCAACGTTGTCCTTCTCTGGCCCTGTAAGGACATCACATTCCAACTACCTCTATGGCTGGGTGGCAATGGGAGAGCTGAAACATCAGGGCCATGGAATCTATGGAGTACTCAGGGCAAGGAAGTGGCAGAGACTGAGAAGCAGCAGGATCCGTCCTTCTGGGAAGTGATGCAGAAACTCACCTGCCATGACCGAGAGTCCTCCAATGACAAATCATTTCCAGCAAGTTTGCTCAGCTCTGATACACCATGGCTGGGCCATATGTTAAAGCTTTCTAATAAACTTGTTTCACTGGCTTAGCAAAACTGTTATTGCCTCTGCTCCTTGACCTCACTCTCTTTGGTTCTCAGACTCTCATCAAGAAGAGATTTTCAGCCTTGATGTACCTATCTACATCATTGCAGAAGATTTGCTCTCCAATGCATTTTTGCAATGAGGCAATTAATCCCTCTCCAAATTTTTGTTCAGAAAACATTTTTCCTTGTTAAATATCTTCCTAGTATTTGACTTCTGCAGCACTTCATTTTAGTGCTTCATAATACTCAGATCCCACTTTACTGAAAGCAAGGCATTTGTCCCCTATAAGCTGCCTCTCTTCTCATATATTCAAGGTACACAGGGACAGGACCTTTATCTCCAAGGTTTCAGAAGTTTCACATGCTTATGGTGTCATGTTCATGGTTTGTGATCCATTCTCCAGATTCAAGGTGTCCATAATTCTATCAGAACTGACTTAACCTTGTTTGAGTGTTGAGACTAAACTTATCTTCTAGAGTTCACTCTTCTCAGAAACTAGTTTGTGTGACCCTGGGCAAGTCATTTAGCCCTATTTGCCACAGTTTCCTCATCTGTCAAATGGGCAAAAAGAAAAAAGAGAAGAAAAAAATTGGAGAAAAAAATTGACAAACCACTCTGTTATCATTACCAAGAAATCTTTGAATGGACTCCAAATTGAAAGCTACTGAACAATAAATCCCTTGCAAAGCTTCCTTCAACCACTTTGTTATCACCAAGTAATCCGAAGATTTGGAGCACTGCATAAGTGAGTGGACCACTACAAAGATTACAGAAGAGAGCCATATTCCAAGACTGAAAGTTGTCATGGAACCTTGTACCTTTCCTTGGCCTTGTCTCCTCAGGTCAACTGCAAAGCCTGTCCAATTCACAACCCTCACCTCAAGCTGAGGCTTCCTGTCCACAGAGAAAAAGGTTCCATTGTTGCAAGGGGATGCAGCAGAACGCTCAAAAACTTCAACTGCCTAATAAACTCACAAACAAAAGGAAAGAAAACATCTGCTCTGGGGTTCAGCATGTGGTCTACTGGCCTTTAGATTCTTCCCTGCCATGGGTCAAAAAAGCCCCTAAAATCCTGCCCTGTAGGGAACCTTGGGAAGAAAGACCAACCTAGCACATTCTCTTGCACTGAGTATCTATTTAATAATTGTTCATTCGTTGAACTTGTGTTTTAGACAGTGAAGAAAACAGTACAAGTGCTACCACCAACATTAATTTTAATCAGATTTAATAACTCATTGGAATTATTCTGAATTTTAAAAAGCATGTACATTTCTGAATATATGCTAGATTTTAGAGGGAAATGCTCTCTCTAGTCTCACTCTATTTGATTTCTCCCAAAAGATAACTCCAAAAGTTTTGGCAATGCTTTCTCAAGAGATTTTCTATGAGGATCAATTCAATGGGGGTAAAATTCTTCAGGAAAAAGATCATTTCTCTCTTTGACACCTTACTTTGGACAAAGAATATTGCGTTCTCTTTAGCAAAGACAAAAATCAGTTTAGAAGTTTGTGGACAACAGCCATTTCTGAATCTACTTTATCCTCCCTCCCTGTATTTTCTGCCACTCCTACCCACATCACCAGACAAACAGAAGTGATCTAATAATTATACCATGTGTTGGCTGATGAAACAACTTTGGAATGCTAGGATAAGTCCCTGAGTGTCCTCTAAAAGGAAGAATTCTGGTTCTTCCAAGTGAGAGTCTTGGGTCTTGCTCTGCAGGCCTTTCAGCTTCATGGCCTGGACTTCTTTGGATGCTCTCTTAGCTTCTCTAAAGACCAGCCATGGTGAGCAGAGTCAAGATGGTGGCTTAGAAGCAGGAGAACTCTGTGGCTCCCCCCATACCACCTCAAATACCTATAAAATATGACTCTAAACAAATTTTGAAGCTCCATAACCCACAAAATTATAGAGTAACAAAGCTCCTCCTGAAGGCAGCCCAGCAGACTGATGGGAAGGGGTTCATTGCAGCTTGCTGGGAGCCCAGACCAGCACTGCATGAACCCAAGGGTGGTCAGAAAAGCTACATTTGCAGCTTTCAGGAGAGTGGATCACCGGCACCTGTGGCAGTTTCCAGAGTTATCAATGCATAAGAAACAAGGACTAAGTGAAAGGTCAAGTCAGGCTGTCTGCCTCCAGTGTGAAAAGCAGCAGCAGCGGCCTTGCAGCCACTACCACATGGCTGGTTCAAAGCTCCTAGCCAGCAGATTGCAGAAGGGCCAAGCAATCATTCAGAGACTAATGGCTCTTGCCTTAACTGGCCTGGATTTGGATTGGGGTTTTGGGTGGTGGTCTTGAGGTGTCTGATCAGTGAGCCAAAGCCGGTGGGGGCTACAGATACATTAGCCTCCTAATAGTCCCAGCAGCTGCAAAAACCCCAGAAATTTGGGACAAAGCTCTCCCCTCTGGAAGCAGAGTTCCATAGAGCTAAAAAGTTAAGTAATTGACTGGCAACATGAGGAGGCAAAGGAAGCAAAGTAAGAACAGCAATCCAATCTTAGATTCCTTTTTTGGGGACTAAAAGGATCAAAGCATGGAACTGAGGAAGACAACTCAGTCAGAACTCCCCCACCAAAAGCTTTCAAGAAAAATGTAGGCTGGTTACAAGCCATAGAGCAGCTTAAGAAGGATTTTGAAAACCAAATAAGAGAAGTGGAGGACAAATTGGGAAGAGAAATGAGAATGATGCAAGAACATCATGAAAAGAGAGTCAACAACCTGACTGAAGAAAATAACACCTTAAAAATAGATTAACTCAAATGCAAAAGAGGCCCAAAAAACCAATGAGGAGAAGAATGCTTTAAAAGGTTGAATTTGCCAGATGGAAAAAGAATCTTAAAAGCTTTCTGAAGAGAATAATTCCTTCAGAATTAGAGTGTAGCAAATGGGAGCAAATGACTATGAGAAATCAAGATGCTATTAAACAGATTCAAACAAATGAAAAAGTAGAAGGCAATGTGAAATATCTCATTAAAAAAAAACCACTGACCTGGAAAATAGATCCAGGAGAGACAGTTTAAAAATTATTGGACTACCTGAAAGCCATAACCAAAAAAAAACCTAGAAAGCATCCCACAAGAAATTGTCAAGGAAAATTGCCCAGATATTTTAGAACCAGAGGGCAAAATAGAACTTGAAAGAATTAACAGATCACCTCTTGAAAAAGATCCCAAAAAGAAAACTCCTAGGAATGTTATAGCCAAGTTCTGGAGTTTCCAGATCAAAGAGAAAATATTACAGGCTGCCAAGAAGAAACAATTTGAATACTGTAGAAACACAATCAGGATAACCCAGGATCTATCAGTTTCCACATTAAGGGATCAGAAGGGCCTAGAACATGATATTCAGGAGATGAAGGAAGCTAGGATTAAAACCAAGAATCACCTACCCAGCAAAATTTCCAGGGGAAAATATGGTCATTCAATGAGGTGGAGGACTTCCAAGCATTCTTGATGAAAAAACCAGAACTGAATAGAAAATTTGACATTCAAATACAAGAAGCATGAGAAGGTAAACATGGAAAAGAATTCGTAAGGAACTTAACAAAGTTGAACTATTTACATGCCAACATGGAAAAATTATCATTGTGACTTATGAAACTTTTCTCAGTATGAGGATAGTTGAAGGGACTATAAATGTGTGTGTGTACATATATGTATGTATATATGTATATATATACATATGTATAGATGTATATATATATATGTATACACATACACACACATTTATATTCCCTTCAACTACCCTGTTTCCTGTTGATAAACTCTATATATATATACAGTTTACATATACATATGTCTATGTAGGAGGGTATATATGCATAGGAATACATATGTGAGTGTGTGCATATATGTGTACGTAGACAGAGGGCAAAGGTGAAATTGAGAGGTGGAAGAGGAATAGTATGAGAGGAGACAGGGAGAGAAGAATGGTGTTAATCCTCCCATATAGAAGAGGCAAGAGATAACTTTTACAATGGAGGGGAAGAACAGGAAGGCAAAAGGGAATGAGTTAACCTTACTCTCATTGAATTTGGCTTTGGGAAGGAATGACATACACTGTAAATTGAATATCTTGGCCTACAGGAAAGTAGGGGGGAAGGGGATGAGAGGGAGGAAGATGGAGGGGAGGGCAGGTGGAGGGAGGGTTGTTAGAAGCACACACTTCTATAAAGGGACAGGGACAAAGTAGAGAACAGAACAAGTGGGGGGAGCAGAAGAGGGAGGAGGGAAATATAGTCAGTCTTACACAGAATGTCCATTGTGAAGATGTTCTGCATAACTACACATGTGCATCCTGTATTGAATTGCTTGTCTTTCCAGTGGGGCTGGGTGATGAGGGTCTAAGGGAAAGAATCTAGAATTTACAGTTCTAAAATCAAATGTTAAAAATATATATATATATATATAATCATTATTATTATTTACATGCACCTGGAAAATAAGGTATACAGGTACTGGGGTAGGCAGATCCATCTTGCCCTACTGGAAAGTCAGAGGGGTGATGGGGGAGGATATAGGAGAGAGCTGATTGGGTGAGGGGGTATACAGTGGGATTGCTGTTTGGGGGTGGTGGGTAGGGGAAAGATGGGGAGAAAATTTGTAACTCAAAATCTCATGGAAACGAATGATGTAAACTAAAAAGAAACAAAAGTTTAGAAAAAACACCAGCCATGAATGGAGCAGTTCAGGTTACACAGTAACCATCACCTCCATTTTCAGAAGCTCTGTGCCTTTGTACTTCTCTTCATGTAATCTCAAGGTCACAGTATGGTTTCTGTGGGTCATGTGACTTCATTCTTGGTTTCCTTCTCCTTGAAGATGGGGTTATAAGGGGATTGCAAGGTGGGAGGATATAAAGCCAAGCACGAGCAGCTTTCTGGAAGAATGCTAATGTGAACAGGTTTTAAGGTTCTGATTACATAGCATAGTGATCACTCTATTCCATAACAAATCAGAGCGAAACATTCACAGTAAATCAAGGTACAGCATTCACAATGTTACAATTTATCACAGAAAATGGCTACATAGTTTTCACCACAGCGGTCACAAAGTTTTGAACAAAGAACATTCATTTAGTCAATAACAAAATTCTTAATTCAATCACCAAGCACAATAGTCAAAGTTCTTCATTCATAGGGTGCACTAAGTTAACTCAGTCACTTATTCAGTCATCAATCACTAAGTACAATCATTTAGTCAATCAATCATTCAATGAACTCAATCATTCAATCATCCTTCATCATTCAATACTCAATCATCAGAAAACATACAAACCCTCCATCCCTAGGTCACTAGTAAATTACAATTTCCTCACTTCTCAGTACCCAAGGAGAGGTCTTTTCATCTTGACTCAAGGCAGGCAGCTCCTGAATCCACCAAACAATCACCTGGATTCGAAGGCAGACAGCTCCCAGCTCTCCATGCAGGTCTTGCTCCACAGTGAAGTTCACAGTGTCCAGTCCACTTTAAATCTTTCACAGTCTCTGTTCCCAGGAAGTCAAGACTTGACAAAGCCACAAACAGGTTCATACAAAGTACCAGCACCACAATTACACTTACTCAGTCTTTGGCAACTCCAGCTGGCCCTCAGAAATCCTCAACAGCCTCAGCAGCTCCAGCTGGCCCTCAGGCTAAGCAGAACTTTCAGCTGGTTCCCAGAATCAACATCACCTCATCAAGGTTTTCAAAATCAGAATCATTCTCTCCATCCTTGGGGGGAGTGGAGGGGAGGCCAACTTTCCTCTTCAGCCTCCTTAGCTCCTCTTTAGCTTCCTGGGTGGCAGCAGCTTCTGCCTCCATGGCACTTGCTCCAAGATCTGACTCTCCCAGCCAGGGTCTTTCCTTATATACAGACAGCATTGACTTCCTGTTTCAGCCAACCCCTTTCTGTAAGTCAGCAACAGGAGACAGGAGTTCCTACCTTCTATTTCTTTAACAGAGGCTTAATCTGAACTAGATGATAAGTACCTGTTACCTCTGCCAATACAAAGGTATCTTCAAATTCAAATTACATTACCATTACAGAGGAAAGATGAGACACTTATTGCTGGCCCAACCTTCTTGAGCTCAATTTTCTCTAAACTCCTGAAGGGTTTCTGAGATTCTCCAGTCAGAGAACTAAATACAGCCTGCCTTCTATTTCCTCCACTATGTTATCTCAGTTGGAGATGAACTTGTGTGATTTGTCATGGGCTTAGGTCCCTTGTCTCTGACATTCAACATCCCTTCTCCAGCTCCAACTCTGCATTTCTCCAAAACTAAATTTGTTCAGCTGGCTGTCTGCCCCTGTTCAGATTACGTGATCCTCACATAATCAGCACTTTTCATGTCTTCCACATTTAAAAAAAGTCCATGACTCTACTGAGAACATTGGGGCCTACTTAGGGTCTTTGGCTACTCCCCATTCACTTCTTTGAAAAAGCCCTGAATATCAGTTTCCTGACACACACCTTTAAGAGAAACTACTCTCTCCAAAGTTCCCAGTGATGTCCTCATGATGAAAACTAGTGGCCTCCTTTGGGTCTTCCTCTTTCTTGACCTTCCTTAGAATTTAGACTGTTCTGCACAACAGGTGCCCCTAAGGATGATTGACTCTGCTTTTCTGGCCTAACTCTTCCTTTCTGATGGACTTAGGTGGCCCACCATCCCATTATCTCAGATATACTGTCTCTGGCTAAACTTTACAATTGTGCTTCTTTTCCTTTCTCTCTGCTCTACTCTCTACACAGGTGAGACAGCAGACCATCCTTGCATCTCAGGCCTTTATTGACATTTTTTCTGCCACTAACTGTGAAATCTGTAATTGCAGATGTACATCTCTCCTGAGTTCCAGGACCAAAACATGAAGAGTTGATATTCACAAATTTCAACTGGATGTTCAGTACACATCTCAAAGCCCCCAAGCCTAGTACAGATTTCCTGATCCTGCTTCATCCAAAGCACACAGCTCTTAATTTCTCCACTACTTTGAACATCACAAATATCCAGTCATGGTTTTAGGATCACAGTCTCAGGGACGTCGTTGACCCCTCGTTATCATGGTACCTATTTGATCTGTTAACAAAGCTGTTGTGCAAATACTTCTTTCAAATCCAGTAGCCCCCAGTTCCTCTCTCAATCATATTCCCACTCAGATTCCTTCTCTAAACAGCAGCCCAAGGTATTTTTCTTAAGCATTCATCTGACTCTTGTTTCCCCTAATGTCCTTCAAATCCCTAGACTTGCACTAATTATCTTGTAAACTCCAGTTGCTTCCTGCTTTGTGCTCATTTAAATAGATACCTTTTGTCTGACAGTTTGCCTTCTTTGGCTGGCCATCCCCACCTTTCCAGTCTCACTACACTTAATTTTTCTTCCAAAATTTGATGATTTCTCAAGTACCAGCCTACCTTCTTTTACTCAGGGAATGCACTGCATGTCCCTTCTGATTGCCTTTACACTGGTTGGCTGTCCACACTGTGAGTTGATTAAAATTGTCATACCTACAGTAAAAGTTCCTGAGGCAGAACCCTGAGCAATGACACTCTATTAAAGTAAACTCATGGTCTCCTCTTTTTTTTAAATATTCCAATTTATTTATTTATTTTTAGTTTTCAGCATTCATTTCCACAAGATTTTGAGTTACAAACTTTTCTCGCCATCTTTCCCCTACCTCCACCCCAAAATAGTGAGCCTGCTGAATACCCCTGACCCCAATCTGTTCTCTCTTATATCCTCCCTCATGTCCCACCCCAACTTTCTAGTAGGGCAAAATGGATTGCCATACCCCAGTTTCTGTGTATCTTATTTCCCAGTTGCATGTAAAAAGCAATTTAAAAAATTGTTTTTAAAACTTTGAGTTCCAGATTTTTTCCTTTTTTCCCTCATCACCCATCCCCACTGGGAACATAAGCAATTCAATATAGGTTGTACATATATAGTTACTCAAAACATCTCCCTAGTAGTTATATTATGAAAGACTAACTACGATTTCCTCCATCCTGTCCCTCCCCTACTACTTATTCTATTTTCTCCTTTGACCCTGTCCTTTTTCAAGAGTGTTTGCTTCTGACTATCCTCTCCCCCAATCTGCCCTCCTTCCTATCATCCCCTTCTTAACCCTCTTCCCCCTACTTTCCAGTAGGGTAAATTACCCAAATGAGTGTGTATGTTATTCCCTCCTTAAGATAAATGCAAAGTGAGTAAAGTTGGCCCATTCCCTTTCACCTTCCTGCTCTTCCCCTCCATTGTAACAGTTTTCTCTTGCCTCTTTTATATGAGATAATTTACCCTAATTTATCTCTCCCTTTCTCTTTCTCCCAATATATTTCTCTCTCACCTCTTAATTATATTTTATTTTTTTGGATATCATCCCTTCATATTCAACTCATCCTGTGCCCTCTATGTATGCATGTATATACATATGTACACACTCATGTATATATTTATACACATATACACCCTCCTATACATACATATATATGTATGTATACATATATACACATATATTCCCTTCAACTATCCTCATACTGAAAAAAGTCTTAAGATTTACAATTATCGTTTTTCCATGTAGGAATGCAAGTAGTTCAACTTTAATAAGTTTCTTATGATTTCTTTTTCCTGTTTACCTTCTCATGATTCTCTTGTTTATTGTATTTGAAAGTCAAATTTTCTGTTCAACTCTGTTTTTTTTTCTCAAGAATGCTTAAAAATCCTGTATTTCATTGAAAGACCATATTTTTCTCTGAACCATTATACTCAGTTTTGCTGGGTAGGTGATTCTTGGTTTTAATCCTAGCTCCTTTGACCTCCAGAATAACATATTCCAAGCCCCTCAATCCTTTATTGTAGAAGCTGCCAGATACTGTGTTTTCCTGATTGTGTTTCCACAGTACTCACATTGTTTCTTCCTGACTGTTTGCAGTATTTTCTCTTTGACCTGGGAACTCTGGAATTTGGCTCTGATGTTCATAAGAGTTTTCTTTTGTGGATCTTTTTCAAGAGGCACTTAGTTAATTCTTTCAATTTCTCTTTTACCCTCTGGTTCTAGAATATCAGGGCAATTTTCCTTGAGAATTTCTTGAAATATGTTGTCTAGGCTCTAGTTCTGATCATGGCTTTCAGGTAGTCCAATAATTTTTAAATTATCTCTCCTGGATCTATTTTCCAGGTCAGTGGGTTTTCCAGTGAGATATTTCACATTGCCTTCTATTTTTTCATTTGTTTGGATCTGTTTAATAGTATTTTGATTTCTCATAAAGTCATTAGCTTCCATTTGCACCAATCTAATTTTGAAGGAATTATTCTCTTCGGTGAGTTTTTGAAATTCTTTTTCCATCTGGTAAATTTGGCTTTTTAAGGCAGTCTTCGAAGTCCTCATTGGCTTTTGGGGCCTCTTTTGGCATTTGAGTTAATCTATTTTTAAGGTGTTATTTTCTTCAGCATTTTTGGGGTCTCCTTTAGTAGGCTGTTGACTCACTTTTCATGATTTTCTTGCATCATTCTTATTTCTCTTCCCAATGGTTCCTCTACTTCTCTTATGTGATTTTCAAAATTCTTCTCGAGCTCCTATTTTTCCTGGAGGCTTTTGATGCAGGAGTTCTGACTTCACTGTCTTCCTCCTGTTCCATGCCTTGATCCCTTTTGTCCCTAAAAAAGGATTCTATTGTCTGTTTATGCTTCTCTACTTGCCCATGTTGCCAGCCAGTTACTTGATTTTTGATCTCTTCGCCATAGTAAAATTATTCTTTCAGATTGCAGTGAGCTATATGCCAAATTGCTGTGGTTTTTGTGCCCTCTGTATAGCCCACACAAACTCTGGCACACTGGAGTTTCTCACCCCAGGACCACCACCCAAGACTACAATCCACATCCAAGCAGTTTAAAGCAAGAGTGATTACCCTCTGAATGGTCAATTGGTCCTTCTACAATCTGCAGGCCAGGAGCTCTGGAGGCAGCCATGTGGCAGCAGCTGCAGCTGCTGGCCAAACCATGCTCTACACCTAATTTCAACAAAGTTCCTTACTGACATTTTACTTTCTTTTTGGTGTTTATAGGTTGAGAAGTCTGGAAGCTGCCACAGCTGCTGGTGATTCAGTCTCCTGAAGTCTGCTCCAGCCAGAGCTGGTCAGGGCCACCCCAGGGCCATAACTGCTTGGCTCATGTGGGACTGAGCTCAGCTCCCACCCTGGAGTGATAGACTCTTCCTGTCGTCCTGCCTTCAGTGGGAGATTTGTTTCTTTCTGTCACTTTGTGGATTCTATAACTCTAAAATTTGTTTAGAGTAACTTTTTTACATGTATTGGAGGTGGTGGAAGCCAGAGCCGCACAGAGTTCCTGTTTTTACTCTGCCATTTTGACTCCTCCTGGTCCTCATGCAGTGAACCTCAGATGTTCCTCATGATCTGAGAATACCTCTTTTTCTAGGGCCTTATTTTTATAAGTTTTGAAACCCAATTTCTTACCTAAACTTTCTAAAGAAGTTATATAAAGTATAGAACTCCAGGAGTTGATACATTTGCTCTGTAGGCCAAAAAATTATACATCAGCTAGAAATGGTATGTCAACTGGAGCTTCTTGGGTTGGCTGAGGGCTGAGCATCTCCACTGACTCAATGGTCATAAGATGATCTGTTCATCCTGGACAACAGAGAATGACTTGGAGCTACAAAAATAAGTTGGGGGAATTTCCATGTCTTGGAGTCACCTCCACCATGCTGGGCTTGGTCACCATAACATTAAAAATAAGGGTGGATGGCCTCTAGTTAGCTTCCTATGATTAAGAAAGGGAACTTACAATCTACAGGTCACAGGTCTAGGGCCCAATATGTAAGCCTTATAATCATAACCCCTATGGAATCATATCAGATTGATCAACAATGATTGGAATGCAGTGGGATGCAAGTGATTATTTCTCTTATCTGCTCAGAACCCCATCCTGTCTCCTCCCTTCCCCACTAAATTTTTCTATTTCATTATATTCTCAGTTCTAAAATTTCCTGAGATATATGACCTTTCCCCTTCTCCCTCCTGGCTTGTGCTTCTGCTTCTAAGATCTTCTCCCATCAACCCTCCATGTTTGTGGTAGGTGCCTTGGTTTTTTCAGTTTCTTCCTGGCCTTGACACTTTGGAGCTTCACAGACACTGGATCAAGAGACCATGGACAGGGCCTGTGTTGACATTGCTTTCTATAACTAAGATAAACAGAGTGGCTGTCAAAGTGCAAACATTGGGGGAGTAGTGGGTTTTCTCATGGCTTTAGGAATAGTTGTTGGATGAATGGATTCCACAAAGTTGTGGTCCAATACAATCTCAAATCCAATGTGAAATTTCTGTGATCTGTTCTGTCACTTGAGTTTCTAGAAACATTGATTTAGTGAGTTGGGATTCCATTACCCAGATAAAGAATCAGAAGGCCAGGTAGGAAAGTATAATGGAAGGAGAACAATGCCATCTGGGAGAAGGCTATCAGGAAGCCTGACTAGGCATCATGTCATATGAACAACATAG
>JAQQSW010014797.1:0-12029 GCA_028646575.1 Pseudocheirus occidentalis | reverse complement strand
AGGTGACAAGGGAGGAACTGAGGGAATCTAGAATTTAAAGCTCTACAATCAAATGTTAAGCAAAATGAATATATGTGTATGTATATATATAATATATATGTATATGTGTATATATATATATAATTATATATATAATTATTATCTTTAACTACATGCAACTGGGAATTAAGATATACAGGTACAGGAGTAGGTAGACCCTCCCTGCCCTACCAGAAAGTAAGAGGGTTGTTGGGGGAAGACAGAGAAGACAGCAGATTGGGGGAGGATCTTTATAGGGGGATCTCTGTTTTGGGGATGGGGGTGGGAGCAAGGAGGGGAGAAAATTCTGTAACTCAAATTCTGGTGGAAATGAATAATATAAACTAGAAAATAAATAAAATAATTAATTTTTTAAAAATAGATAAAACCCAGCACACTGAGAAAAACATACCATGGAAAGAAATTCTGAGTCTAGTAATATGTTGGAGTTTACATATTATAGATTACAAACGTCAAAACAACTCTGAAAAATAATAAAAACTCCCAAAATCAGGTTAGGTTTTTCCAGCATTATTAGTCATTATCTCCCAAAATCAGTGTTTCTCCAGCTTTGACTGAATCTTTTGGATCAAGATGATTAGATGGATATAGCACTTGTTCTAGAAAGGCTGCTGGACTTAATATGGTTAGGTGAGAACTAGGTAGGAATTATGCCTCTTACACTCACTGTAGGATTATAGTCACCTCACTTAACTGCTCCAATCCTCAGTTTCCACTTCTGAAAAAAAAGTTACAATACCTAAATTTTTCATTCCTACTTCACAAGTGTTTTGTGAGTTTTAGATGGGATAATGTATCCTAACTTTGAACTGCCATATTTAAATATGTTCATATTTAAACATAAGCTATAATTATGTTAAAGTCAATCTGTGGGACCCCTACTCATAGGCCTTCTTCTATACCATACTGAAGAGAATTTATTTAGATTAAAATAAAAAACTCAGTTCGGAGAAGAGATGTTTCTATGTAGTGCTTGAAATATCTAAAGGAAAAGCATAAAATATAAGTGTAAAATATCAATGAATCAAGAACATGAGTAGGCAAAATACAGGGCAGATTGTTAAAAATTATCTGACAGTTGGCATATATCATTATTACTGGGAAGAATTGGGATATTAGCAACCTAGGAATCCCGATTCTGTTGCTTTCTGCATGGCTTTAGAAAAGATAAGTAAATCTTCATTGACTCAGTTTCCTAATCCTGCAAAGGAGGAACATCTGTACCACTTAGTTCTGAGAGTATTAAGTACTGTCAAAGTACTTAGTACTTACTTAGTTTCCTGATCTAGGAAATAAGAGGAATGGGGTGAGGGGGAAGGATCTCTTCTAGATGTAAAATAATCTAAATGTAAATGACAGTTTGCATGTCAAATAGTTTTTAGAAGGATTAAACTACTTACATAGAAAGTTGTCTATTTCAGATAATTGTTACTGCAATAATTTTAGGTATGTTGATGCTGAGAATAAGATAAAGATTTCATTGAATGTTAAAGTGTTTTAGCTATATGAAATACAAAAGGAAGAAGAAAGAAGGGAGAGAAGTGGGTTTTGGGGGGACAAATGGAATTATGATGTCAGATGACAAAGAAAGTAGCACCCAGTTCTTACTTTTCTCCTCTTTTCTCTACCAAGGGCAATAATCTTCAGACTGTAACATACATAATAAAAACAACTGAGTCTTTTAAAACCCAAGGTAAGTGACAGAAGAGCTATATTCAAAGGATTCAAGGCACCTAGCTCAGATGCCCTTTATACCTGGGCAATAAAAGAATTCCTTAGTCCTTAACATCAAACTTCAGAAAACTATGGAGATGGAGAGTAATTAGAGAGTATAAACAGTGTACCAATTTTAAATGGGAATAAGGAGACAACTGATCCAAACTCATGCTCTCTTTGTAATTCATCTGAAAAATTGTTGATGGGAACTTAGAATACCAGTATGAATTCATCAAGATCAAGTCATGTGGAACAAATTTTATTGAGTAACCATTCTTCGAATTTTAATGTCATCCCCTCTGAAGAACCTTGCCTAATCACTTCAATTGGTAAAGTTTTTTGTTCTTAGGTGGCATGTAACACCTTGTTTATTGACTTTCTAATGCAATTTTTGTGTGAAAAACATAATTCAGTTTTAGCTACTGATTTCTTATCCTCTACTGGTTTAAGAGCAAGAGAAATCTAAACTTAGTCTTTAAACTTGGTCTCATCCTTTGCATGCAGCAGAGTGTTCTCAACAAAGTAGGTACTTAAATGTTCTTTGCTGTTTAATTAGTTCCTAGGAAGTAAAACATACCTGTTTAAGGTAGAATAGAAGAAAGATGGGTTTATTACTAGTGTGAGATCTAACCTATGGTTAGCCTTTATGCTCTAATAATATATCCTCCTTTCAAGAGGAAAGCCCAGCATGGTGACTGGAAATCTTGTGGAGAATGTATAGGAATACACACATACAAACATACACACACAACCATGAAAAGTCACAGAAGAGAAGTGTGAATGGGCCCCACATTGCGGTATTGTAGAGAATTATATATCTCTCCAAATACAGAAGTATTCTTGTGGTGTAATTCTCACAGAAATAAAGATTCAATTGATTTCATGTGACTTCATGTGATTTCATAAAATAAAGCTTCTTGGAGTAAAGATCCAAATATTAGTTAGAAACAGAAGGAACACTTTCAAAATAACCCCCATTTTCTAGCAGTTATTGAGAGTCACCAAGATATTAAAAGTATTAGCAAGGGTCTCTTGACCCAAGTTCTTAAATTAGTTTTAGGAATTTTAGCTAAAAGAACTTTAAAAAGCAAGCATACTATTAAATCCTATGCACTATGAGTCCTTCCTAGACTAAACAGAGCAGATGAGAATTCAGGACCAGGGCTCATTCAGACGACACACGCATTGTTTTTAACAATCATATTTTCCAAGTTGTTATTGTTTATGATGTGCATTTAAACACACTGAACATTTGCTCTTATCAGTTTTATTCCCTACTCAGTAAATGGCAAGAGGGTTTCCATTCAATTGACTTTCTCGAAAACATTTAATTCTCTATTCATTTTGGCAGAGGTTATATGTTTAATTTCTTACTCCAGCTTATATCACAGCTCAAAGTAAGTAAATTATATTTTGTATTATAGACTGACTCTGTATCAGGAGGAGAAGAAATTGTACTCGTTAGAACTGGGAACATGGCTGGCAGCAGTTTAGACAGCCCTTAAGAGAAAATGACTCAAGGGACAAATCTGTCTTACAAAAAAAAAATGAATGGCTAAGCATTATATAGAAATTGGATGCCTTATATTATGCTAAGCACCATCTCTGAGTACCTGGTGTCCACAAACACATGTTACCATATTCTGTCCTCTGTCTTATCCTGTTGTTTTCCAATAAAAGAAGTATGAATAGTGGAATATTAGAATCTTTTTTTATGATGATATGCTTTTTGTGTCTTCAAGAATCATTAATTCTTGATTAATTCTTGAAGAAACTCACATTAAACTCATTCCCCTATATTTATGATTCTTCTAATACAACAATGTGTTGGAACCATTAATAGGGTGATAGGGATAGATGAGTATATGTGGTCAAAAACTTCTTGGCATGATAATATGAATTTCCAAAAACTGGGAACTCAACCTAATAAAAAAAATTTTTTTAGGGAAGAATTTAAAGATTTTGCACAAATAAAACCAAAATGTGCATTGCTAAATTCCATTACAGCTCCACTTAAAATATTAACAGTTGATATTTATTTAGTTCTTATTCTGTGCCAGGCACTGTGCTATGTGCTTTACAAACATTATCTCATTTGAGCCTCACAATACCCTCTGGGAGTTAGTTTCCATTTTACAGAAGAGGAAATAGACAAACAGAGGCTAAGTTAATCACTCAGGGTCACATAACTAGTCGGTGTCTGAGGACAGATTTGAACTCAAGTGTTCCTGACTCCAAGCTTGGTGTTCTATCACTGTGCCACCTCGTTAAGGATGTGTTACTCAGGAGCTGACACAAACAGATTAACTAATGAATAAAACGTTTCAGCCCCTGATTCCAAATGAGTCATCATCTGTGTTTAGTTTCATGTAATTGACATGCCTAGAATAGTCAATAGAAGGAAGGAACTTGATTACCCTAGACCATATCATGCAACTATCTCTGGCTACTTCACTATTAAACTTCAAATCCCCTTAATATCTGTAACACCCAGACTTAGTTGTCAGAGCCAAGTTGAGCAAGCTACCTATAATAGCTACATGCACGTGCACACACACACACACATTTGTTATTGTTCAGTTGTTTCAGCCACGTCGATTCTTTATGACTCCATTGGTGGTTTTCTTGGCAAAGATACTGGAATAGTTTGCCCTTTCCTTCTCCAACTTATTTTACAATGTAAAATAAGTTTTCTGACTGAGGCAGACAGTGTTAAGTGAGTTGCCAAGAGTCACACAGCTAGAAAGTATCTCAGCCACGTTTGAACTCAGGTCTTCCTGAGTTCAGGTTGGGCACACTATCCACTGCCCCATATAGAGTAAAAACCTGTATACACACTTAAAAACATTCAAATCATAAAGGCTTTATTTAAATTCTATAACATAAAAGTGTTTTTATTATTATTCTCGCTATTTCCTCATTAAATATTTTATGAAATTTAGATAGAGAATGGTCACCATCCTACTGTTCTTTATGTTTGTTGTTTGGCAGACTATTGTATGCTTGGATAAAATGATCACTTTCATTATTGTGAAATAAAATAGTATGTGAGTAATGGCTAGGTAAGTACCATACAGACTTCAAACTTTCTGAGATTTGGTCATCCCTTAGAAATCATTCAGTTTGTGAGGAATCAATATTTTATGGTTTACATGAAGGGAAAGAATTTCAAAGGTATCTTAGTGCCAATGAATGTACTAATTTGAAGTGAAAAACTGTTCATGTGAAATTTAGCAGCAGACATTCTCAATCATGTTTTAGGAAGAGAATTCAGGAAGCAAAACACCAGTCTGGCAGGTACACTTTTCCTTAACCATTAGATCTCTGCAGCAATTCATAGAGGATGCAAAACCATTTGACTGAAAAGGAACCCTATGTCATTTCAATGCTTTGTCTACATTTTTTGTCAGACAAGTCTTCAGTATAAGCAGAGGATCCGCAGCAAACAGGAAGATAGATGGAAATCAGTTATACAATTTTCTTAATCCTTAGATATCAGGGGAATGATTTAATTTATACACGTTAAAATGCAAAAATAGGAAAGTACTGTCCTAATTAGCTTCCTGGAAAGAAGTTGTTACTACAGTATTTTAATGAATTGTAAAACAGTTCAATTCAAAGAGAAGAATAACCTGACCTGGAATCTACCCAGTGTCCTCTTCTCACCAATAAATTAGGGTACAATTTATAGTAAAAATGACTTCTGCTCTCTGTGTAAACAATAGTTTTTATGTACTTGTACATTTATTTTAGATATACCTTGATTCACTAAAGACCTGAAATTATCCTCACATTTTCAGCTTCCTTTGGGGTAGTTGACTTCAGCTGATTATGGAGCACTATTTCTTACACAATCAGAAAAGTTATCACAATATTCCTCTTATGGAAAAACATTTCATTTGAATTTACCTATTTTGAAAGTATTACGTTTACATTTTTCTCTTTACACAGAACTTTGAGATTAAAAAGTTTTATTTCATCATTTTTGCTTCAAATTAACATTTCCATAGTAGTCTTTTGGTTAAAATAGCAATCCATTTCTAAAAGCATCGACTGTAATCACATAATGTCCATAGACACTACAAACTCAGATGCTGAACTGACTTAATAATTTGTGTGTCAAATTAGTTAAATTATTCACTAATATATCTAATAACTAAAAAAAGTTCTTTTGATGTGATTATTTCCATTTTAATGATAACCACACTTAAGATTCCATTTGGTATAGTTTAAAACTTGTTATTTTCTCAGTGTAGGGAACTTCCAGTGTTGAAATGTCTTGCATCAATGCAGATTGTCAATATCCATGTAACTTTTAGTCTCAGAGAGAGTTAACTACCTAGGGCACTTGGAGCTAAGGAATGGTTACAGCATGTGTCAAATGAAGGACTTAAATCTAGACTCCCATTTCAAAGGCCAGTCCCCTAGCCATCATATCAGATGCGTTTCAAGCAAATTTTATGTCTGCCCTACAACAACTACAACTACTGTGTTGAAGAATTCAATTGAAAAAACTGGATTTAGTGATGTATTGACTCTGTGAAATAGTATCTCCATATCAAATTCCTGGTACTGGTTAGTGTTAGTAAAAATGAATAAAAGAAACTGACTACCAAATATGTAACGCTTCATAAAAGTGTAAATGGTTTTACATTTAAGAATAAAAGCATTGAAATCTATCACCTTTTACCCTGAAATACATTCTAGTAAGTACTACGGTGTGTATTGGGCCCTATTCTTTCTCATTGATGCGAGGCAGCGCAAAGAACAATGGATTAGGAAAACAACAACTCTGAGGAGATATTGACTTGTTTGATCTACTTAAAGCATGATTTAACAGTAGGATACTAGCTCACGATAGTTGTGTTAAATCATAAATTCAAATCACAAACAAACTTTGTCATATTTGTTCTTTTTATGAGCTAATGACCACCAGAGCAGAAGGATTTTTTCAAATGATTTACACAAAGCCTTAACAAGAGTCAAGCAATTCAAAGGCAGGCTTCTCTAACAAGACACACACACACACACACATACGCACACACATGTATGAGTGTGTGTATAATATTATATAAAATGATTAATATGAATATATATGGATATGTAATTAATTAATATGGATATGTAACCATATTAATCATTTTATTAAATAATACTTTTATAATGTTTCATCATATTCATATGTTATAGTAGTATAATATAGTGGAGCTGATCTTCACAGCCAAGAATATCTTGGTCCTACCTCTAACATATATCCGCAGTAAAACTCTAGCCAATTACTTGCTTTCTCATTACTCTAGACTAGTTTCTCCAAGGTCATAAATTTCAGACAAGTTCCAAATGGAGTTTTATTTTTGGATAATTCCCTACCACAAGTACTTGAATAAAATAGAATCATATTAAGGAAACCTCAAATCCATTCTTATTGATCATCTATTCCTATGAACCTCCATAATTTTAATTTCTTTTAGCTTCCTTATGTTTTATCCCTGGAAATTGGTCCAAAATATCTACTCTTGTCACAATTTATAATGCAGATAGAACAGAGTGGCCATTTATTCTATTTGAAGTGATTTTCTCTGAGTGGCATTGTACTGTTGTTATATACATTAGCCATGTGTAGTCAAAGTTGTCTTAAGTGGTCCATGGGATACATTGTTATAGGATAAAGTAAGTACCTGAAGCAAATACTAGGTACCTGTTTCTCATTCAAGTGCCATTTTATTCAAATGAAGTAATAAACTCATAAATATCAAGTTGGAAGGGACCCTAGATGCCATCTAGTTCGAACTTATCATTTCATAAATTAAGAAACTAAGGCCAATAGAAGTTAAGTGACTTTCCCAAGGTTCCAAGATTTCCCAAGGTAAAGGGTGAGATCTTAAACCTTATGCTCCAAGTTCAGATCAATGCTATTTCCACCATGCCATGTTGCCTCCAAGTAAATATACAGTGTTCTACTTACAAATACCAGCACATTTCCATTTCCATTTTCGGCCTTTATGAAATTCTATGCTTTGATCATTCAATAGATAATAGGAATAATGCAGGATGGAGGGAATTGTTGTGCTTGAACTTACCTTTGAAGAAGCAATCTTCATTGTGAACTATGGTCACTTTCTGTTTTTTAAGGCAGGCAGCTCTGTGTACTTCACAGTGGTTTTCATAAAATTCTCCATCTGAACCACACACAGGCTTGTAGTGAGGCTTGCAGTGGTCCATGCATGCACACTCAGCTTGTTCAGTCTCTCTGTTTATAACGCATTGTCTTCCCAAGCCACAGTACTTATTTTCACAGGATACAAGTGGACCATCCTGACTGAAATATCCTGGGAGAGAAAGAAAAATAATATAGTCTATATTTGCACAGATAAGCAAAAGATTGTTTTCATTCTTAAAATACAATCTATATTTTATGAAAATCATCATAGACCATGAGTCAAACAATATCCATATGTTAAGGAACTCAAGATGCAAATGTCTCATTTAGTCAAATGATTCATTCACATTCAGGATGGCATTTGTGGTTCATCCAACTGGGTCAGTCTTTCCTCATCTCCAGTCCAGAAGAGATAGGTCTGGTAGTCTTCAAGTATCCATTACTGTGTGGACAATAATCTGAGCAGAGGAAAATAACTAGAGGCAGACCTGGAGAGGTCATCTCATCCTTAATCTGATTCATTCACTGTTAAAAGTTAAATCTCAAAGATAGGATTGGTGTATCCCACTGCCATATGCATGATAGTTTCCATCCATAAATAACCTTAACATACTATACACATACACACAGACTATACATCATAAAGAATGCTTCGATATATTTTTAAATCATTGGTTATATCTATGCACAGAAAAATAAAAGAGAGGGTTAGTTTATTTTCTTATATAGAAATCTGTCCTCGGGGCTTTCTAATTCTAGAAATTTTAACTTTGAAAAGTTTCCTTAGATATGCTTCAGTTTTATTTTTTCTTATCTATTTTGAGAAAGGTATAAAATGGAAATATAATTTCATTACTGTATAGGAGTCTCTAAGACAACTCCCTCTATTACTGCAGATTAGCAACTGTCCTGCAGCTTTGAGTCTTAGAAAGTTTCCTGGAGTAGTTAGCCATGAAAAAAAAAAAAACTTGTCCATGATGACCAAATCATTATGTGGAGTGCATGTCTTAGAGATAGGACTATTTTATTTTTTCCTCCTAACTATGAAGTTAACTTTATGTTCTATGCCATGATGATCTTCATGTTTCCAGAATTTGTGCATATGTATTTATGTATAAATGTATTTGTGTGTGTATGCATGAATGTATGTGTGTGTGTTCCAAACTTTCTCATTTCAGAAACTAAATCAGATAAAGGTCATGAGATCTGATCCTTACTCCTCAAAAATGGGTGTTATTTGATAATATAATAATAACATGAATAAAAATAACAGTAAGATTCCAAGAGGAATTTTTCTATAAATTATATTTTATGCCTTATTTTCTTTAAATCTCACAACTCAAGTTCAATATTTTATCTTCACACCTTATAACTGACTCCTTCCCTTCGTTGGTTGAATAATTCATTTTCATTCATTCAACCAACTTTTATTATATATCCACCAGGTTTCTGGTTCTATGCTAGATGCTGAAGATACAGAGAAAAATATTAAATAGTTCTAGCTACTGAAAAATTTATGTTCTATTGTGTCCTATTGAAGGAAAAAACATGGATGATAATAAAAAATAACAAATGAATTTTTACATTTTCAGTGTTTTTTAGCTTTCAAAGTTCTTACCATAAATTATATCATTTGCTTCTCAATAATGCTTGGTAGAAAACATTATATATGTTACTATCTCTTTTCTCAAATACAGAAAATAAGACCAAAAGAGGTTAAGTTACCTTGTCAAGTCACTCAGAGAGTATGTGTCTGTGAGGGTATTCAAATGCAAGTCTTCCTAAATCTAAGCCTAGTATTCTTAGCAGTGCTCCATAGGTACTGTTTCCACATGAACACACATAGGAGTAAACAAATGGAACATATAGAGAGAGACTAAATACAAAATATGCAGTTGAAATGATCAGGTGATTCTCGTTGATTATACTAAAACTGTTATTGCTTTACTTATTAAGTTATTATAAGTTCTAAGCATGGCTGTGGCTGTACTTATAAAAGAAACCTTTGGAAGAAGAAAATGGCAAACTAGTCCATATTCTTTGCCAAAAAAAATCCCAAATGGAGTTACAAAGGGTCAAACACAGCAGAAACAATTGAAAAAACAGAAATTAAAACATTTGTAAGACTGAAGTCAGAGTACTCCTTTTTCTAATATAGACTTACTGATCTCTAAATTTTCTTTAGATTCTAAACCTATGATCCAATAATATATTTCTTGTAGGTCATATTTTAATAACCCACAATATAGAATTCATAACTTTTAAAAAGTGAACCTGGAAAATGTACTTACATACGGATAAACAATAATAGTATTTTCAAATCAATAAATGTTGCATAAATTGGATCAGAATTATACTAGATCTTCATTAAACATGAGAAAACTATAGAATTTTAAGTTGAGTTTGGAGTGTGTTTCAATGCTGCAGACCGGTTCCATCCTTAAGAGAATGGCAAAATGAGTTGGAATTTAACTTCAATTGGACTTAGATATGTTTTTACCAGAATCAAAAACATTAAATATAGTGATTCAGGTAAGATGGTTCTATAAGTAAATTGGCAATTTTCTAGAAGTTAATGACCTGTTTTATACAAGCCAAAAGTTGCATGCTGCATCTAACTGTGCTACAATTAAATAAAATTTAATAAATTCATATATAATCCAAAACGGGACTCATATTATATAAACGAATGATTAAGCATGTTCTTTTTGACAGTAATTATCCATGATTAATGATAAAACCTAATTCATGATGTGATCAAATCAATTTAATCTGATTATTACATCAAGGTATACTTTTAACTACATTCAGTCTTATTATACACTAAACGAATTGTAATTAACACTGAATATCCCTGTATACTTTAACTTGCATAAATTTTTTTCATTTATTTTTCTTCTCTTTTTTAAAAATATTTTTTATTTCTTTTCTTGTTTACATCATTTTCATTACATTTTTGAATTAAAATTTTTCTCCCCATCTTTCCCCTGCCCCAACCCTAAAACAGCAATCCCATTGTAAAGCCCCTCCCCTGCTCTGCTCTCTTACTTTCTGGTAGGGGAGGGAGGGTCTCCCTATCCCAGCCCCTGTATATCTTAATTCCTAGTTGCAGGTATTGCAGAACTTTAAATTCTAGATTCTTTTGATTCCTCCATTGTCACCCACCCCCAACGGAAGGACAATCAATTCAATACAGGTTGTGGATGTGTGATTATACAGGACATCTTCATCGTGGACATATTGTGACAGTGATCATCTGTTTCTCCTTCCTATCCCTTCCCCTCCCCCCGCCTTGTTCTGTTCTCTATCTGGTCCATGTCCGTTTACTGAAGTGTGTGCTTCCAGCATCCCTCCCCCAGACACTACCCTCCCCTCCATCATCCCCCTCTCATTCCCATGCCTCCTACTCTCCTGTGTGGCATGATGCTCAGTTTAGAGTTTATACCAGTTCTTCCCTAAGCCAAATTCAACAAGAGTAATTGAAAGTAAAGTTGTAATAGGTATCCCTTGCCTCTTCTCTATCGGATGATTAACCCCATTTTGTCTCTCTCTGTCTACTGTCATTTTAGTCCTCTCTCACCTCAGAATTTCGCCTTTTAAATTATCATCCCTTCGTATTCAATTCATCCTATACCCTCTATATACACATATACACACATGCTCAGATATGTATTCATACGCATATATAGCCTCCTATATGGACCTATATGTAAGTATACATATACATATACATACATATATATATATGTGTGTGTGTATATATATACATTTGTATTCCCTTCACCTATCCTCATGCTAAGAAAAGTTTCATAAGTTACTATTATCGTTTTTCCACATTCACATGTAAATAATTCAAATTTGACAATTTCCTTATGATTTCTTTCCCATGTTTACCTTCTCATCATTCTTGTGTTTGATTGTCAAATTTTCTGTTCAGGTCTGGTTTTTTCAGCAAGAATGCTTGAAAGTCCTCTACCTCACTGAATGACCATATCTTTCCCTGGAACACTATACTCAGTTTTGCTGGATAGGTGATTCTTGGTTTTAATCCCAGCTCTCTTGCTCTCCAGAATATCATATTCCAGGCCCTTTGATCCCTCACTGTAGAAGCTGC
>JAQQSW010014796.1:0-12029 GCA_028646575.1 Pseudocheirus occidentalis | reverse complement strand
ATCTCTGATTAGATTGATTGAATCTTTAAGTGTTAAGCTGGTTTCTCCCTTAGGGAAACCAGCTGATTCTTCTTTTGTTCCTTGTTCTAAATATTGTGTCTTTCTGAAATAAGATATAATATAGAGACTTTCCTTGTTCTGAAGATTGTATATAATATTGTGAACTGTTGAAATGGTGAACATTGTACTGAATGAAGATATGTAATGGAATAAACAGAGTGTTCACTAATACTATGTAATCCGAATCTTAAAAGCTCCTCACAGTAGCATTCTCTTAGAAATCTACTGCTGATTGGCTTTACAGGTGTTCAGATGTTCAGTCACTTTGCAGTCATATCTGACTCTTCATGATCCATTTGGGGGTTTTCTTAGCAAAGTTACTGGAGTGGTTTGCCATTTCCTTCTCTACCTCATTTTACAAATTAAGTAACTGAGGCAAACAGGATTAAGCGACTTGTCCACGATCACAAAGTAAATGTCTGAGGCCTTATTTAAACTCAGGAAGAGGAGTCTTCCTGACTCTAGGCTCAGCACTCACTCTACTGTGCCACCTAGCCATCCCTTTTGAAGCAAATAGCAAAGACAAACATACAAATATTTCCTCCAATGTCTCAGGACATAGCTCTCTTACCCAATCTTGTGGAGGGGCAGGGCAGGGAACAAAAGGCATAAGTGTGTATGTGGTGAAGGGCGATTAGTCTAGCATCCTACCTCTTTTCCTACATAGCATTGGTCCCACCAAATTCAAGTCCAAAGCTGGAGGATCTGGCTGCAAAATTCAACCTGGATTCCTGCACTCCTAAGTCCTCATGGCTAGCATTCTGAAGTCAGATTGGAGGCTTCGCTCTTGTGCCTAGAATAGAAAATAATAATAATAAAAATTACAAAGACTCAAGCCTGTTTCTCAGTATCACATGACCTAAGGAAGGGCCAGACTCTCCCCTCTTTAATGCATAGTATGAGTAAAGAGTTCTTCATCCTCTTGCAAATATAGCAAAATCCCTTGTCATTACTGAGTCAGGCTATTTTAAAGAAACCTGCAGGTCCAGCTACACAATCAGTGAATAAAGACTTCTCTCAACCCTGTGGTAGGTCAATAATCAACAAAAAAACATCTATTAAGCACCTCCAATGTGACAGGCACTGGGGATAAAAAAGAGGCAAAAGATCTTTCCCTCAAAGAGCTCAAAATCTAGTAGAAGGAGACAAAAGAGTAAATATGAAAAACTAAGCTATATACAGAATAAATGCGGAACAATTTAAACAACGAAGACACGAAAATGGAGAGGATTTGAGAAAGGGTCCCTGTAGAAGATGAGATTTTAGTTTGGACTTAAATAAAGCCAAAGAGGTCAGTAGGTAACAAAGAAGAGGGAAGTATTTCAGGCATAGGTGACAGCCATAGAAAATGCCCTGAACCAAGAGAAAGAGCGTCTTCTTCCTGGAATAGCAAGGAGGCTAGAGTAACTGAATTGAAAACTACATGGTAAGAAGATTAAAAAGGTAGGAGATGGTTATATTATGAAGAACTTTGAACCCCAAGCAGAGAGTTTGAACACTTTCCTGAAGGCAATAGGAAGTCACTGAAGTTTTTTGAGTTGAAGGATAACACAGTCAGATCAGCACTTAAGGAAAACCACTTTTTGTGGCTGAGTAGATGACGTATTGTGGTGTGGAGAGACTTGAGACAGACACATCCACCAGTAGGCTGTTACAGTCATCTAGGTTTGAGGTGATGAGGGCCTACACTAGCGTAGTAGGAGAATCAGAGGAGAGGAGGGAGCATATTTGGGAGATGCTTCAAGGGTGAAATTGACAGGTTTTTGGCAACAGTTTGGATATAGGGGGTGAAAAATAGAGAGGAGTCCAGGATGACTATGAGTCTGAGAAACTGAGAATATGGTGTTTCCCTCTATAGCAATAGGGAATATTGGGGGGGTGGTGCAGGGGTCAGGGATTAGAGGAACACAGAATGTCCACATATCCTCTAGTCTTCCATTAAAAAAAACCCAACTGCCTGGTGTCTTCCACACAGATAACACTATCTTAGAAAAACTGATGGTCTTTGTATATGCACCTGACCCCATTACACTTTTGCTAACAATTGAGGTTCCCCTGGGTCCTTGCCTTTCACTCTGGTTGCCTGCCATTGACATGGAAAACAGAATTACAGAATCTTACAGCTTTAAAAAAGAACCTCAGAGGTCACCTAATGTACTTTCAATCTGACTGAAATTCCTTTCCACCTTGTTCCTGACAAGAGGTCAGTCAACCTTTTCTTGTAGATTCCAAATGAGAGAGAACACATTCCTTCTCAAATCATACCACTCCCTTTGGTGAGGAAGAATACTCTACTTCTCACTTTGGAATAGTGCTCATTGGCAAAAAGTTTTCATACATCTGCTTCACTGCATCTTTGCTTCATTACTCTTGGTTCTATCCTCTTGGCCAACCAGAACTGGTTTAATCACCATTATTCATGACAGAACTTCAAATGAAGACAGAAATAATGTCCACATTAAGTCTTTTAATCTACTAAATATTGCTGCTTCCTTCTCTTCATATCTCTCACCACCCCAATCACCCTCTGATGGAAATTCTCCAGCTTTCCTAAAATGTAGTGCCTCAAACTGAACATAGTACTTTCAAATTAGTCCTAAATCAGAAGAAAATGAAAACAGTAAGCTCTTCATTCTGAACAGCTAGACCAAGCTCTCCTGTTTCATTACCACGTCTCACTGTTGACTCCTGTTGAGCTCTCAGACGGTCTCTGTACTCATGACTCTCTAATCTGCCTATCTTGCCCTAACCTGTCTACTAACCTCTTCTCTCACATCTCCAACCGCCTTTCAGTAAAGTTGAACTGGATGTCTCGTAGACATCTTAAATTCAACATATCCAAAGCACAACTGATAATCTTTCCCCTTAAGCCTTCCACCATTCCTAACTTCCCTATTATTGTCAGAACAGCACCATCCTCTCAGTCTCTTAGGCTCACAGTCTAGGTATAATCCTCAAGTAGGTTTCATACATCTCTTATCTTTGGGCCTTCTTTCTAACACTCCCCTTTTCCTGGAGTGCTCTGTCCTCCACTCTGCCTGCTGATCCCCCTTGCTTCCTCTAAGTACTACCTAAAACCCCAGTTTTACAGGAAGCCTTCCCCAAGCCCTCTTTATTCCAGAGCCTTCCTCCCTGTTAATTATTTTCTATTTACATGTAGCTTGAAGATTCTACCGTCTTCCTTTAAAAGGATGAGGGAGGGAGGACATTAGACCAGTTTAGCAGCGCCTCTCATTCTCCAAGATCTTTCAGCAATCATTGGCAATAGCTCAGCAAGTACATCAACCAGTCTTTCAAGTTTCTAGGGCCTATTTTATTTAGAACTCATAACTTGAATTCAGCCTATCCATTTCCTCACTCCTTTTGGATTTCCACTGCTTCTAATTCTTTTTGTTGGTATCTTTTCTAATTAAAAGATCATTCTCTTTCAAAGGGAAAATACAAGCTTCATTAGCCCAGCCATCTCACCATCTACCATCACACTTACCCCAATTCACTAGAAGCATCTTTCCTATCTCTTCTCTGGTCCTTTTCTTGCCCCTAAAGTGACTTTTATTGAAACCTTGTTGCCTTTCGCATTCATTGGCAGCCCCAGTCTTCTCAAGGATTTTGCAAGTATTCATCTTCAGATACTTGGCTTTGTTTCCATATTCTTCAATGTCATTTTAAGGTCTTGAGTTCATCAATGAGTTCTTAACTCAAATCATTTCTCCGAACCCTTTGGAATTTCCTCTGCTGAAGTATAAAGTACCTGTCAGACTATCCCATGATTACTTTATTTATGAATGCTAAAATGAGTGATTATTTGCTCTCAAGATTCTTGTTTCTAATTCAGCAATTGGTTTCTCTTTGTTGGTCAGAATTCATTTGAGGAAAACAATCCCTGTTGTTTTTTTTTTCTCTGCCTCTTTAAAATTAACATTATTATTAAATCAAGTCAAGAATGTATCAGCTGTTATGCTTTTCCAGAAAGGGTGATGGCATACATCTGGAGAGTTGAGGTCTTCCATCCCAATATCAGGTTCATATACTAGGTTTATGATATATTTCACAAATTTCTCATGAAATTCTTCCTTCTGTCCAAATGGTTTATAGTGTATCATAGAATAATGTCACTTCTTTTTTTGTTTCCCCATTGATCCTTATCTTTACCCAAGTATTCTCCACAATGTTTCTCCCCTCAGCTTCCTGCATTTAATACATGTATAGACAGATAACTATCTACAGATAGATATAAATAGATAGGAAGCAGCCAGGTAGTGCCATGGATTCAGTGCTTGCCCAGAGCCAGGAAGACTCAGCTTTCTGAGTTCAAAGCTGACCTCAGAAACTTACTATCTGTATGACTCTGGGCAAGTCACTTAATCCTGTTTGCCTCCATTTCCCCATATCTAAAATTAGTTGGAAAAGGAAATGGCAAACCACTCCAGTATCTTTGCCAGTATCAAATGGGGTCACAAGGAGCCACATGTGACTGAAATGTCTGAACCACATAGATGGATGTAAGTATATACATATATGACTTGTGATCTCACATGTCTATGCACAAATTGATCAATATATGCATAATAATCTGGGTGAGTTGGGGATCCTAATACAAGGAGGTAAATGTGGCCTTGTAATTGTCACTGAGAGTTGGTGGGATTGCATTCATGACTCAATTTTTACTCTGGAAAGAGATTTTTTTTTAAAAAAGGAACACAACTGATAAGGGGAAAAGAAATGGTTTAGTATTTTATATGATCAATATATACATATGTATATAGATTTAATACATGCATTATATAATATATTCAAATATATCATAATTTCATATATATATATGCATACAGAGGTATTAACTCATACTCATAAATGTGTGCATGTATAAATATGTGCACATACATATACATGCATGTGTATGAAATATTCTTACACGTACATGTATATATATATATATATATATATATATATATATATATTTTGCTTTTTGGAGGGCAGTTGGGGTTAAGTGACTTGCCCAAGGTCACATGGCTAGTTTTTGTGGTAAGTGTCTGAGGTCAGATTTGAACTCAGGTCCTCCTGACTCCAGGGCCGGTGCTCTATTCACTGCGCCACCTAGCCACCCCATGTGTATGATATATTGAAAAGAGGCCAAGACCAGATTATACAGTGAGATGTGCCTAATGTGAATAACAAAAAAGAGTTATTAAAGAGTCAGAGGAGAATTTTCACCTGTGTCAAGATGTTGGAAGGTACACGTTATCTAATGAAGTGGCTTTAAAAAGAGAAAGTAAAGAAGAAATGGAAGAAACTGTCTACACTAATACTATAAACCTGCAAGAAAATAGAATCTATATTAAACAGGAAAAAAGAGCAGAAGATAAGGTTCCTGGGAGGCAGTATCTAAGAAGAGACCTAGAAATAAAACCTGTGATCTCATATTTCTATATACAAATCAGCAAAGTATGAAGAATAATCTGGATGAATTGAAGATCCTAATCCAAGGAGTCGAATTTGACCTCAAAACTGTCACCAAGACTTGGGGGGGGGGATTGTGAGTTTGACTTGAATCTGATTCTTGAAAAAGGTATCTTGTTAAAAAGGAACAGAGTTGATAAAGGGGAAAGGAATGGATTGGCACGGTATATTTGAATATATAAGTAAGTGTATTTATACGTGTATATAGATTTCATATCTAAATATACATATGCATGTATATGCATATACAAATGTATATACATGTATACACATATACACACAATACACACATGTCTAGATGTACACATGTATATAGATTTCATATCAATGCATGCATGAATACACACACATGTGTATTTGTATGTATATTGATACATATATACATAAATTATGTCTGTACATGTATATACAACACACATATGTGTGTATTCATAATTGACAATGCTATTACACTCCTTGTTAGAGAATTTGCTACTGCTGTTGCTAAAGTGTCATTTTTCTAAAGTCAAATTTAAATACAAATCCCATGTTACCAAGCCTCAGTGATAGTTATGAGGCCTTGTCTTAGAATCTCTGGTTCACCCAGATTATTCTGCCTACTTTGCTCACTTGAAATCACAGATTTTATTGATGGCTCTTTTCTTAGATCCTGTCTTTCACGCACCTTCTTTTTTACTCTTCTTCCTCCTGTTCATTATATGGGTTACTGTCTTGTACCAGACTTGTCATATCTATGTAAGCAGTTTCTTCTTTCCTCCTCTCTTTTCAGTTTAAAGTCTTCTTGATTAGATTCTTTCTCTTTCTAACCTCCAGACACAGGTTAAAATTTCCCTCTGACACTTTATGTAACTTCTCCTTTCTAGTTTCTCTTTGAAGTACTTTCTCACATTTTTTTCAAGGAATACGTCATTTTCCCAAATAAACTGAGGAAATTCCCCCAACATTTTTTTTCTCTTCTCTATGATGGAGAACAATCCCTCCATTTTGAACATATTTATCTGTTACCTATTACTGACAAAAATACCAACACACAAACTGATGTCACATCCCAAATTTCTCCATATCCTCAATACTTTTTGGAAATAAGTTCACTGATAGGAGTAATGGCAGGATTTTACCAACTGAAGATGAGCTAGGGGAAGTAGGAGGGTGGATAATTGCAATTTACTTCAGTATTTCTGCCTGAACCAAGACACTGCCTCTTGCTCAGCCACTCATGTTTTGTTGAGATCATTGCTTAGCCCTTGCTACCTTTTTGATGCTACTTTACACCTCTATTTCCATTTTGTAACGCATATGACTTACTTTGTCTCTAGGACTATTCTGCCCTATTAATTGCAGAGTACCTTCCCAGGCACCAAACCTCAGAGGGAAGGGGACCTAACACTTGCCTACTGTGCCTACTATCTAATCTAGTACTAATCCTTTTTTGGTCTCCATTGAACCTTCTTCATGGAAAGGTAGAGATCTGAACCTTCAGTACTTCACTCTGAAAAACCTTGTGCTTTCAGTTAGAAAGCAGTGAAACCTGCTATCTGACAGGAGATGAATGAGGAGGCAAGAAAGCATCCAATAAGAGTTGGGAAATGCTGGTTGCCTGGCGTGGGAGAAGGAGCAGTCAACACTTTCACGCAAATGTGGGACAAATGCAGTAGCCTGTTATTATCATTGCAAGAAAGAGCAGTCAGGGAACAGATGGACAGGAAGGACCAAGATAGATGCTCCTGAAAGATCAGGGTCAGTGATGATTCCGTCTCTTCAGATGGCACCAGTTGTAGGAAGTGAGCAGTCACTTGATAATGTGCCATTCCTGCCTGATATACAGATCTGCACATCAAAGGGAAAGGCATAGCTTGTGTCTCAACCATCATATAATTATAGAATATTAGTGCTGATAACAACATAATACCACAAAACATTATAGACTTTAGAAAGCATAATCCAGTCAAGATACTACTCTGGTTCAAAAATATTCTACACCTCCTTCATACCTACTAGGTTCAATCTCTTTTTCCTGTCATCCAACTACATGACTTTTCAAATACTACTTTATATTTCTCCTTTCCATGAATTATATATCCAAGATTAATTAAATTGCTCTTTTTCTGTGTTCTTTCAATTCTATGCCTATGCTTATGTAGTTCACTACATCCAGGATTTACTCTTACTTCCTTTTTTCCTATTAAATTTTTCATTTCTTAAAGCCCAAGTCCTTCCTGATATTCCCTGCAGGTAATGACCTTATCCCTAGCTTTTGTTTTGGACTTCTTTTTTGCATTTATCATGCAATATTAGGCTTTCAGGTTTTCTGTGATCATGTCTTATTCTTCTACAAGACTGTAAGCTCTATAAGGGTGGAAATCTTGCATAATAAACTTTATCTTTCTCCAGAGCTTAGTACAGTGCTCTGTAAGTAGTAAACATAAATTATGAGTTCATCCAATGAACAGAAGGATGAATAAACATACAGTTCCTGTCAAAATAGGAAGAAAATAGAGAAGACAGACTTTTAAAGTTGGAAGTGATCTCTCTATCACTTTACAAATTAGAAACTTCATTTTCAAAGACTTAAGGTCTTGCCTATGGTCACTACAATAGTGATCCAGTGGGTGCTTGAATCATTCCAGACTCCCCTCCTCCCTACTACCTGCCTTCATGCCCTAAGGAAACTTGCATCCCTAAGGATCCCACTCCCCTGATTTATGGCTGCCTCTCCTGGAACACCATTTCAGTAAAACAACCAATCGTATTTCACTCTACTCCCAACTCTAGCTTTCTCCTCTTCCTTCTTCACCAACTACCACAAGTACCTTTTATTCTCCTCCTTTTCCTTCCACCACCACCCTTCTTCTCCAGTTCTGGAAACATGAAGCATGATAAAAAAAAACCTCTACTATTTTCCTCTATGGCAGTGGTTCTCAACCTTCCTAATGTCGTGACCCTTTAATACAGTTCTTCATGTTGTGGTGACCCCTAACCATAAAATTATTTTTATTGCTACTTCATAACTGTAATTTTGCTACTGTTATGAATTGTAATGTAAATATCTGCTACACAGGATGTATTTTCATTGTTACAAATTGAACATAACCCACAGGTTGAGAACCACTGCTTTATGGGGATATGTCAGTCTATTCCCCTACAACCTCTCTCACCATCCTAGTATCTTTAAGGATGAAATTATTCTGCCATGGCCACCATTCCCCTTTCTATGTTGTCTCCTCAACTATGATGCAAACTTCCTTAGGGCAGGAACTGTTTGTGCTTTGTTTCATGCTTGCTTGGTACAATGGAAGAACAAGAACAAGAAAAACAAGAACAAGAAGAATAAGAACAACAAAAACAAGAAGAAGAAGAAGAAGAAGAAGAAGAAGAAGAAGAAGAAACACAAGAAGAAGAACAAGCACAAGAACAAGAACAACAAAAGCAAGAACAACAAAAACAAGAGATGACACTTTGCATGTGTTATCCCATTTGATCCTCACAACAATTTTGTTATTATCCTCATTCTACAGATGATGAAGCTGAGGCAGACGTAGCTTAAATGACTTGCGTTGGATCACACAGTAAATGTCAGAGACTGGATGCAAACTTGGGTCTTTCTGATTCCAAGTCAAGTACTTTATGAACTGCCTCACCTAGCTGCTCCTTAAGAAAATCCTTATAATCATTCTATGATTCTTTATTGCTTGTCATTCTCTTTTCTTTGAATAAAATTATGTACTCCTAAACTGATCCATATTTGCATTCTAGGTTCTTTTTTCTTTCTCTTCCTCCAACTATCACTCATTGAGAAGCAGTCTTTAGAACAGAGCTGACAATAGGAATGTTCCCTGAGAATATAACATGAGTTTGGAATGGGAACAACAGAAAGTCTAGTTCTCCTAATGAGGAATCAGGCAACCCAGAGCAATAAACCCACAACAAACCATGAAGGCAGCTAGAGCACAGGGACTGGTAGAGGTTCCTGTAAGCTTTATTTTAATCGTGTCTGGCCAGTAGCAGCTATGCAAGAATCAGATAATAAGATAATAGATTTAGAAATGGAAGGGACCTATAAGGTCATCCAGACCATCCCTTCAATTTAAAATTGAGGAAAGTGACTTACGCAATGTCACACAGATTACAAGTGTCCCAGCCAAGATGTGCACATAGGGCTTCTGACTTCAAACATGCTTTCCTCTGTGCCAGATTCCCTCTCAAGTAAAGTGGTTCATCATAGTGTGGAGCTTTTTATTCACACTACCCCAGATTTCTATAGTCCTCATGATTTCTGTCTTCTCCCAAAAATCACAGGGTACACAGTTTTATCCCTGAGTTTATCACTTAATTATATAACATTCTATATTGTGCTTATGAAGAAGCATAATAGTTTAATGGGAAATGAATAGAACACGACATCAAAAGCCTTGTATCTGAGTTTTAACTCTGTAATTTAATATCTGTGTGACCTATAGGGCTTAAGTTATAAGTAAGTTATCCTTGATTCTTTCCAAGGCCCTTATGGTTCCATTCCCTTGGACATGAGCTCTCTCTAATGAGACTTGCTGAGAGACATATTATATCCATGAAAGCAAATCAAAGATAGAATTGGAATTTAAATACAAACATCTCCACAATGCAAGTACTTCTGGAATTTGTTAGTGCACATTTTCTTCAGGACCCACCACTACATTAGCCTGAAAAATGACCCAGAAGATAATACCTGGAGGAACCTTCTGTCCCATCAATTCTTCCTTCCTTGGTTGCCTGTCAGAAAATGCACTTTGCTGGCTCAAGATTGGTGATTCCCTCAGGTAACACAAGTTGCTGTTTATCTGTCTGTACATTTCAAAGAAGAGATGGCTAGTAAGAGAAAAAAAATTATCCCTAACCTATTCTAAGCGTCTTATAAATTCAATGAACTCAATTATTCTACTTTCAAAGTGAAACAAACTCCCTTAACACACTCAAGTGGGCAGCTTTACCTTTCTGATGTGGAATAAAGCACATCCAAAATTGCAATCAAGAGACAATTGTCTCTAATGTATTTTTATCAGAGTTCTTTATTCAGAGGATCATGGTGAAAGGGCCCTGACTTAAAAGTCAAGAAACTTTGGTTGGAGTCCTAGGTTTGCCACTAACAAACTATTACGCTCCTGGGTAAGTCACTTCCCTAATCTATAACTCAGTTTCTTCATCCATGAAATGATAATCATGACACTTTTTACCTTCCTCATAAGTCTGTTGTGAGAATTAAATGAGGTAATTGACTCAAAGCCAATGTAAATACCAAGGTATAAAGACAAAATTGGGACTGGACCTGTGAGGTGACTCCATCTACCAATACAGATTGGCATCTTCTCTCCAATTCATAGGTTTACAAAGTTATATAAGGCCTTGGAGGATTAGTGACTACCCTAGGTTATGTAGCCATTCTGCATCAGAGATAGGACTTGACTCCATTTAATATATGATTGGATTAGAAAGAGAATTAAGGGGCAAGTTACAAAGGGCTTGAAAATTCACACATACCAGTTCATATTTTATCATAGGAGCAAGAAGGAGCATTGACAAGTGGGTTATTTGCTTAGTCACATAGCCAATAAGTGCAGGAACTAAACTCAAGTCTTCCTGGCTTGTAAGAGTAAACTTCTATAAAATATCATCTATTTTTAATTATTGTTCTTGGTGATCCTTCCCTTGGCCAAGCAAATTTCCCCATCCTTCATTGCCCTCTATATTTAACAAAGTGTTAGACTATGAGAAACCTAAAAATGTTGGGAAGAAAGGATACTAATTAAAAAATGAAATTTTACTTGAAGACTTGAAGTATTTTACCACAAAGATTTGACCTACAATGATAATAATAATAATGTTACCTTATTATAGAGAAGTGGTTCTGAACTTGTGGGTCACATCCCCTTTTAGGGTTGAACAACCCTTTCACAGGGGTCACGGGTGACCTAAGACCATCAGAAAACACATATTTCCAATGGTCTTAGGAACTGAGACACCACTCCTCTATCTGTCTCCAGGCGGGTCTGCACACATGCAATACCTGCCACACAAAATGGGGTAGCTAGGTGGCACAGTGAATAGAGCACCAGACCTGCAGTCAGGAAGACTTGAGTTCAGATTCAGACACTTACTATCTATGTGACCCTGAGCAAATCACTTAATCCTGTTGGCCTCAGTTTCCTCATCTGTAAAATGAGCTAGAAAAGGAAATGGCAAACCTCTCCAATAACTTTACCAAGAAAACCCCAAAAGTGGTCACAAAGAAGCAAGTATGATTGTAACGACTGAACCACAACAAGCAATACCACCATGACAACAAAAATAATAATAGCTTTACCATATAATTCTCATTCCTCAAAACCTTCAGTCACTCTCAGTTTTGCTGGGTAGGTGACTCTTGGTTTTAATCCCAACTCTCTTGCTCTCCGGAATATCATATTCCAGGCCCTTCGATCCCTCAGTGTAGAAGCTGACAGATCCTGGGTTATCCTGATAGTGCTTCCGCAGTA
>JAQQSW010014795.1:0-12030 GCA_028646575.1 Pseudocheirus occidentalis | reverse complement strand
TTTCGGCACTACAGTTACAGTTTAGGAAACTGAGGCAAGCAGAGGTCAAGTGATTTGTTTAGGGTCACTTAGTAAGTGTCAGAGGCTAGGTTTGAACTCATTCTTTCCTGACCCCAGATCCAAAGTTCTAACCACTGTGATATCAACCTGCCACTATGAATTGGCTCCCTCATCTAAACTTGAATTTGATCTCTTCTGCTAACTAGTAGATTTCTGCCTAACAGTGGGAAATGCAAAAGAATAAATGGATAATTACTGACACTTAGTGGGCAAGTTGCTATGTAAGGCACTGAGGGAAATACAAAGACATATAAACTATGGGGTGTTACCTTCAAGAGCTTCACAATTATACTGGGAGAAAGAAATGTGTGGACAAAAGTGAAGTCACAACACAAGATGGTATGTGATAAGAGTCAAGTGAGTGGAACAGACCAGTGTAATCAAAGGAAGGAAGACCACAGTGGACTAGGGTGGTCAGGGCAGGCTTCTATGGGAGAGGTGGGGTGGTAGCTGGACCTTCTCACACCTTCTGAAGATGAATCAATGCATGGTAGTGGTTAAGGAAATTACCAGAGCTAAGGACAATGCATGCGGAAATACAAGAGAGGGGTCAAACTGATAACCAAACAAGTAGAAACCAAAGGCCAGGTAGGACCAGGAACCAGCGTTTTGGGAGGACACCCGAATCCAAGAGATTGAGATCCAGGATTAAGAGCACTGGTTCTAGAGAAATGGGACCTGAATTCAAATCTCCTGTACCACCTGGGGAACCCTGAGGCTCAAATGACATCGTGCATGTCTAGTACATTGATAACAAAAGTGCCGCTTCATGTTCATGATGGCTATGATAATTATTATCCTGTGTTAGGATGGCTAGAGTGGCATGAAAGGAAAACTGGGCAAAGGCCTGTCTGCAGTAACCTGCCTCCTTAACATTTCAACCACTTCTCTGCTGTGCTGGTATAGGCACGGACCAGAACTAGCCTCCAGAGGCTCACCCAGGCCTAGAAGGAAAGGGATGTCAGTCATTCGGGGATGTCTGACTCTCTGTGACCCCGTGAAACACAGTATGCCAATGTTGTTCATGGGGTTTTATTTATAATGATACTGGTGCGGTATTCAGTTCTCCGATGGATTAAGGCAAACAAGTTAAAGTGACTTGTCTAGGATCACACAACTAGTCTGAAGCTGGATCTGAACTTGTGTTTTCCTGACTACATGTCCAACGCTCTACCCACTGAGTCACTGACTTGCCTCCTAGAAGGAAAGTAGACTCAAAATACTAAGAAGTAGCTAATATTTACATAGAATCCAGCTTCTTAACCTTTTTGTATATGAAGGACTCTCTCTCTGGTAGTCTGGTAAATCCTACAGGCCCTTTCTCAGAATAATGTTTCAAGTACATAAAATACAGAGTATTGTGAAGAAAACCAATTACATTGATAAGTTATTTTTTTAAACCCTAGTAGACTCCAGGTACAGTAAGAATCACTGATATAATTATTATGCTCATTCTGTGGATGAGGAAGCTGAGACTCAGAGAGGCTAAGTCAGGACTTCCTGACTCCAAGTTCAACACTCTACCTGCTACATTGCTAATAATAACAATTACAATAGCTAGTATGTATATAGTGCTTTAAGGTTCACAAAATGCTTTACAAATATTTCATTTTATTCTCACAACAACCTTAAACAAAAGTGCTATTAGTATCTCTGATTTACAGATGAGGAAACTGGGATAAAGGTTAAGTGACTTGTCCTGGATCACACAGCTAGTCAGTATCTGAGACAGAATTTGAATTCAGGTCTTCCTTACTCCAGGTCAAATACCTTATCTTCATTTATGATGTCCTTAGCTGTTAATGGACCATGAGTTACTTGGGTAGCAGTGAATTCTAATTATTAGATCTAACTGGCACCCAAAGGCAGCTATAAATCTCAGTTAGGGCAAGTCTCCTAGCTTCAGTTTGGAATAAGGTTAATGCCTTAAGCAAAGGTGTAGAACTAGGATTGTATCAAATATATGTGGAAATTCGTGAACCAATGGATAGAGTTTGGAGACCATTCAGAAGGTTCCAGTATAATGGAATTTGATCAGAATGGAAGAAAAAAGGTCAAAACTAGAAGGCAGAGAAAGGAGTGCCAATAGATACATCCCCAGAAGGTCTACCTTCTACAAACATGACCCTGAGCTTGGAGAATGGTGTCAACCAAAACCATCTCTTCTTGGATTCTACTAATGCTTTCTTTCTTTTTTCTGGATTCTTCCCCACCAATTTCTCCCATGATGACACTGCCTCATAAGTCAGAGGAGGAGAAATTCTTCAACAGACTTATGAGTCAGGATCCAAGAGTAATGACTTGCCCTTACTGAAATTTATAGCTGCCTTTGGATGCCAGTTAGATCTAATAATTAGAATTCACTGCTACCCAAGTAACTCATGGTCCATCAACAGCAAGGGACATCGTAAGCATTCGCTTTTGCCTAATGATTTAAAACATCAATAGACAGATTCCATGCACTTCTAGGTATGAGCTTCCTCTGATGTCCACTGAGGAGGAACTGAATTACGGCCCCCAAATGCAAGAGGGAGAAGGTGGGAGAATATTTAGTAATTGTGCATTCACCATGATTACATCTTTGAAGAGAGAAAATGAAAAGAAGAAAATTACCCTCTTATTTCTTCCAATTTGTTTGCCCATTTTGGCTTACAAAAATAATCTCTGTCCCAGTTCCAGTAAGGATACACCCTGAGATGCAAAGACGTCCCAAGCAAATTCAGTAGAGGAAACTTACTGAGGAATACTTACAATAACACCAGATTCATGACAGTATAATAAGTTCTAACTTTCACAAGCAATAAATATACTCACATTAAAAATGCATTTTATTCTTCATGTAAGTTTGATATATCAAAATATATACATTTTTATTCTGCTCCTTTCAATTGGAGTTTATCTTAAAATGATGGTCAAAAAAGAAAATCAACCTTTTCCTCTGACTCCTAAAGTCATTAACATACTTTAAATTAGTAGGTTATAGTTTAGAGATGAAAAATGGTTAATACCTAGAGCAAGGAAGAACAATTAGCAAATTCATGACTTACGTGACTATTTACATATCTATTCTCTGGGTTAATTGCTTAAATGAGTCATGGCTTACTGAAAACTTATGTACTCATACCTCTAATTGAGGCAGGAGGACAGTGACAAGTAGAGACAGTGGAGAGGACATTCCAAGTTAAAAAGGAAGGAAAATTGATAAATATCAGATTGTCCATCACTCATGGCATGTCCATGAAGGGAAATAGCTGAAAATTGGTTAGTTTAGGGCTTAAAGGAACAAGGTGCTTAAAGAGCACCCACTTAGAGTCTAAGGAACCAGGCCTTTTCACTTGAGTGTTTAGAGACATCCAGAATTATTGATATATATTTATAAATGAAGCCCCTGACTCCAAAGGAATTCTACCAATCATTGCATCTTCAGTTTCTCTGACCTATCCATAATCATTGCATTTGAAAGAGGTTTCTGGTTCCTTGGTCTACCTGAGCATAAAAGGATGCAGCCTCTCTCAGGGATGGATTAGATTATCAAGGTCTAGACCAGAGGTAGGCAAATGATGACCCAAAAGTCAAATCCAGACCAACATCTGGTTTTTTATTGTTTTTTTTGTTTGGTTTGGTTTTTTTAATAGCCACTGGCTATACAAAAACAGGCAGAAGTCCAGATTTGGCCCTCAGGCTGTAGTTTGCCAACCCCTGGTCTGGATCAAGCAGAATAGTTACATATGCAGTTTTATTTCTCTGAACCAGAAAAAGATGAGGAACGGTGGGATAGCATTGTATTGTACCAGATACTCCTTCTTGTCCCCTTCCTACATGAATGAATATATTAATGTGGTTTATATAATGTTCAGTAACCTCAGTAGTTAGTTTAGGGTGGGTGTAGCCAATTTGAACATTGAAAAAAAAAGCCAGAAGAGAAGTTCCTTGTAATCCTTAACAAACTAAACCTAACACACCTGGCTTTGCAATGAGCTAATTGAGCAAATCCCAACCTCTCAGCTCCTCCTTTTTGTCATCTGTAAAATAAGGAGGTAGAACTCTCTAAGGTCCCCGCTAACTATAAATTCTAGAATCTCATGGCAGTAGGAAAATAGAACTGAGACTATAGAATTATAGAAATTCAATTTACATGCAACTTTTTAAGAATACTGCTATAGCAAAGGTACATCTGTATGATTGATAGAAGAGAATGGGTCTCAACAAGGGACCAAAGCCTGCTTGCTCCTTTTGCATAGGGGAAGGTTCATTCTAAAGTGAACACGGTATTATCCATGTGGAATTATATTGGGAGACTTAGTTATAGATCATAGCTTTCTAAAGAATGAAAAAAGTAATAATTTGACAATCTGTGAGGAAATCTCCTGGCAAAAGTTCCCTTCCCTGCAAGAACACATAAGTGTCTAAGTGGGTGGGGAAAATGGTGGAAACCAGTAAATAAAACATAAGCCCATTCTAAGGTGAAACTTTCTAGGATGTGTTTGTTATGGCTTCCCCCACAAAGTCATGGAGAACTGGAGGCTCAAAAAGAACTGAACTGTAAATATTAAAAACCAAGGTGGAATGGGCCCAGTTGTGACTCTAAAACAATGACATTATGGAGACTAAGAAACTACAGAGTTTTCTAATATAGGTACCTATATACTACATATCTTATGTTATTTTACTATGTAAATAGGTATATACTTATATATACCTATATCTCTCTCTCGTGTGTGTGCGCGCACACACACACACACACACACCTATAAACTTATATAGTAAAGTAGGATAGGGGCAAGGTACTATAGTGGATGGGGTATAGGTTCTAGAGTCTTGAAGACTTACTGTGACCCCAAATCTTAAAGAACTCACTAGAACTTTTGAGAGGCAGATGGATTGTGACCCTCATTGGTGAATGGAACTTCCACACCAGGACTTTGCCACACTGAAGACATCCGAATTCCTTGTCTCTTGCGTTTGTCCTTCATTTTAGAAGAGGACCATGACATCAGGAAAATGGTGACATGACTTGCAGTTGACTTTGATCTGAGTGATGGAAGGCTGTGCAAGGTCACCCGTCTTGCTTTCTCCTCCAGAGTTATCTGGGTCCAGCAGCCAGATATTCATCAGGATGACTAGAGATGGCCCAGGATGCAATGGGAGACCCTGGACCTCTTAGGCTAAGGCCTTTTCCCATACTCACTTAGAATGAGGTAAATGCCCTCTCCTCCTTCTCCTTCTCCTTCTCCTTCTCCTTCTCCTTCTCCTCCTTCTCCTTGTCTCTATTATCTCCTCAGAAGCTCCTAGGAGCAGGAACTTACACATTTAACTTTTGTAACTTCAAGGGGAAGGAAAGGGGAAGGGAATGGATATTTATCTCGTACCTACATGACAGGACTGTGTTAAATACGTCTCTTACAATTATTATATCACTTGATCTTCACAACAACCCTGGGAGATAGGCACTATTATTACTCTTGTTTTACAGTCAAGGAAACCGAGGGAGAAAGAAGTGACTTACTCAGGGTCACACAGCAATAAATGTCTGAGGCCATATTTGTACTCAATAATTCATAACCTTAGGCCAGTATTCATCCACTGTGGTACCTGCTGCCTCAGCACCTGGCATGTAAGGGGTGCTTAATCAAAGCTTTTCGACTGATGTGCAGGTATCTTCACTGGCATTATCTTTGGGGCACTTAATCCCCAGGCATCTCGTCTCCATCTTCCATCCTTGGAGAAGCTCTGGGCCAGCTTCTTCAATGGTCCCACTGTAGCCCCTGTCACTGTATCTACAAAATCATATATGTATGTCTGAGGGTAAACAGACTAAAGAAATGTTCCTTTTATTTAAAGACAGCCTGCCTGTCATACAAAAGGCATATGAAAGAAAAACACGTATTTGTGTGAATGACCCAGATAATGCACAGCAAAGGCCACCTTGAGGCTTGAGTCATGGAGTTCATGGCCAATCTTTACTTCCCTTTCTATTGTATAGAATTGGCCTGATATACCAAGCTGACCACATGCTGATTTTTAAGGATAGGTAAATGATTGCTCATTAAGGTAGCCATTCTCTTTTCTCAGCAATTTCCTTTTCTAGGAACCAAACTGTCACAGAAAAGGGCAACCAATCAAAATGAGAGAGATTCTCTAGAGTCCAGGGATGGGGAACCCACAGCCTCAAGGACACATGTGGCCCTCTAGGTCCTCAAGTGGAGCCCTTTGACTAAATCCAAACTTCACTGAATAAATCCCCTCGAGGCCCCAGGTTCCCCACCCTTGCTCTACACTCGCGCGCCCACACACACACACACGCACACACATATACACATGAAACTTCTAGAAAGCATAATCTAGAAAAAATAAAACAGAGAAAGTGAAACCAGTTCAACCCCCTCCCAGCTGCCAGAAGTTCTTTATGCTAATATAATTTCCAAAAAGAGAGAGTGTGGTGTAATGGATAGAGAGCAGATCTTGTAGTGAGGAAGACCAGGTTTCAAGCTCTCTGACATGTGCCACTATCTGTGTGACCATAGGCCAGAGGTTTAATTTCTAAGTACCCTCGACTAAAAGTTATTGCTAAATTGTCAGATTTAAAGGAAAAGAAGGGAGGATTTCCAAAAGTCAAAAAACATTTCTATTAACTATAACTACACCCTTTCAGCTAATGTTGCAGGCCCTCTCCTTTGCTCTTCTAACGATGTACTTTGAATATTAGGGAAGGAAGGGTAAGGAGACTCAAATGAGGTGTCATACCTGGAGTAAGTCCAAGGTGGGACGTGCAAGGAAATACTGAGGAGAAGAGTCAGAAAAGCTCTGGGCCATAAATCCACAACTGGAAATTTACTATCCAGCAGCTGCTTTTCTCCCAAGAAAAGCAATCAAATGCTTATTGATGTCAGAACTATGTAAATGATGCACAATATGTAACCTACAATTGCTCTTAGCACTTAAAAACAAGGTTGTATTTTCAAGGCATTTCATCCCTTCAGCCACCCCACCCCCCGAATCAATATATGGATTATAGATTATTGATCACTAAGGACATAGCCCACAGCCACTCTCTCAATGTCAGGAAGAGTGCTATTTTTCTCCCACTAAGGCTTTCCACTGTAGCTTTTAACCATGAGTCATAATATATTTTCAGACGTTGAGCAATTATTCATAGTCAAGTTATCCTACCCAAGCTTATCAAGAATTTAAACTGAAAAATATTTATATGTAACTCCCTCTATATGGACCCTATGCCTATGGGCAAAGTCACCAGGATGTTATTGGTCTACGAAACACCTCAGCACCTTAAGATGACAATTAACTCACTAATGGGAAACAATTTCAGTGAAACTAATATCAAAATCCTGTAAACTTGCCAGCAGATAGAAGTTACCACATTATTGTGGTCTGTTTTTAAGGACAAATAAAGCACGGCGCCATCCAGTATGCTGGAGTACACGCAGCAATATAGACAGAAGTGTTTCAAGTCAACACAATATGAAAAAATTCAAAATAAAATGAAAAGTGTCTGAAAACAAACCAACATAAATATACAGCAGTCCTGTTAATTATGATTATTTATGATCACTAAGAACTGGCATCATTACTGTAGTTCCCTTTCCAAAATCGCACAAATTTGTTACTCGACGGCGGTTTCTGAGTCCTATAGGCATCAGGGAGGGGTTTATTCCTAGTGAAGGTCCTTCCCAGCTGGGACAGCCCATGGACCTAGTGTAGGTGTGAGAACTTGAACGCTTGCACGTATGGACGACACAGACACAGTCATGCAGGCCGAGATGTTTCCCAAACGTTCAACTCCTCCTAATGTGTTGCAGATGTCTGAATTCCACCAATCTAATAAATAAAGCATTCAAATTCAGGGCATAGAGGTCTCAGGAAAATAGCTAGAAAGCTAGTCTTTGTTGGGGGGAGGGGGAAATGGTTGGAGGTTAGAGGTGGGGGAAGCATACTATGTGCAGGCCATTCGGTCCATCGTTACCTGCAACACTGAATATTTCATCAGAAATGACAAGACTTCTCTCTCCTCTTCCCCAGCCTCTACCTCCCGTCCACTGCCCTCCCCATTCTCCCCTAGACCCCCCCCTTTTTTCTCCTCCTCACTTGACAACGTGTCACTAGCACATCACTGCCATCAGGCTGTCCTTGCAAGCTGACCTCTGTAGCTCGCTGCGCCCAGTGGTCATGCCGTCTTTGTCTCACTCCAACCACATCTGACAGGAGACAAGCAGATTGCAACAGAAAGTCCTGGCACCTGAGACGCCCTGGGACTACACAGGTAAATCAGGGTCATTGTTGTTGTCTCCAGGCTAACAACCGAAGGGAAACATGACATCTCTAGCAACGCAGCTTACATTCGCATATTCAGAGACTCCATCATGCTCTTACAAGAGGGCATGGAATGGGCAAGATCCCCTTCCCACATATATCTCTGGGTGGGACTAACCACTCAGGAAACCCTGAAGAGAGGCCCCAAAGAGGAGAACATTGATGTCATGGGGCATTCAGGGAGAGAGGATGATGCACATTAACAGAAGCCATTAAAACAGACAGGGAGTAAAATGGTCACCTCTCCAACCTAATCAGGGACAGACAAGTCCAGTCCTAACCTCCAGGAGAATGGGGAGACAAAAGAGAGGCAGGAGTTCTTCCCTGTCCACACTGCTGCCCTGACTCCCTCACCCACCTAAGCATGAGCTACTTTAAAGGTAGGACAAGCATTGTTTGTCCAAAAGGGAAATCTTCCCTTTGAAAATGACATACATGGTGGTTTGGAATAGTTGTATGGGTTTTTTTTCCTTTTCTCTTTTTTTCCCCTCTTTTTGGTAAAATGTCTGTGTAGAAGAACATGGAATATTTTGACTAAAATAAATGCTTTCGTGGAAAAACAGTAAACCCTGGAGATTATCCTGAGACTTGAAAAACATCATACTGCTTTAAGCAGGTGACAGTAATGTCACCATCTGATGGGGTTGTTTGGGCTTTGTTTGTTTGTTATTCTTCTAGACTCAAAGGAAAAAAAGTTTATATTGAATGGAGAAAGTTAAGTAGAGAAAGACACTTCCTTGATGTAACAAAGATAATCCAGTTCCTTCACAGGCATAGTTCCCATGCTCCTTGATGAAATGACCAGCACTATTGTGAAAAGATTTTGTGGGCTTGATGGCTCCAACCCCCCAACCACCACCACCACTACCCCCCCAGATGGAATGTAATTCAATTGACTGTCTTTGGGGGGGGGAGAGTAATTGGGGTTAAGTGACTTGCCCAAGGTCACACAGCTAGTTTTTGTGTTAAGTGTCTGAGGTCGGATTTGAACTCAGGTCCTCCTGACTCCAGGGCCGGGGCTCTACTCACTACGCCACCTAGCTGCCCCTTTCAATTGACTCAAAATAACTCTGATTTTACTCAGTTTTTACCACACTGCCCATATCAATATGGCTACAATTAATTCTTCAGTACCCCATCCAACATCGCCCCAGTCCTTATGGGCCAGAAATAGTTATGGATACATAAAGGAAGTATATTGAACTTAGAGATAGCTGGCAACAGCTCACAGACAGGACCCATGATTCTTATCTTTCTTTCTTTTCTGATTCCTGTACATGAATCTTATGGGTCAATTGAGGACAGAGAGGGATCAATCCAGGAGACACAGAGATGATATCATGGCTCATGCTCCACCTAATAAATATAGGAATATCTGAAGTTGCATTCCTTTTGGGTATTCAAGTCAAGTTCTCCTAAGAACCAAAGCAATCAATAAGCATTTTGAACATGCACATATTTTTTACAAAATGGATAAAAATGGGAACAGGTCTTGTACCTGAATCCAGGAGCACAAATGGAACAAACTCATAACATCAATAGGGAAGTTTCTAACACGAGTGGAGCTTAGGCAGAGTTTGGTGAAGCTTGTGTCCGTATCCCTTCTCACTCTTTTCCCTCCACTTGGCTTGGAAGTTCTTTCTCTCTTTCATTCCTCAGCTGCTTGATCAATGCTAGATTATGTTCATCCTGGCTTTGAAGTCCCTACACACCACATGGAAAAGAGGAAATTTCCATGAGTATCTACCATTCTCCCGGAAAACATTCCCTCCTTCCTCACAGTGCTTTCCTTTTGCTGATCTTTCCTTGGCATTCACATTCCACCCACAGCATTCTACAAAATAAAGTCTTTTCCCACCATTACCATTGCTTGTCACATAAAATAACATGAGAAGTTGCTGGCCTTTTGGATATAGTTGAGAATTCAATTCCAGGTCACCTATATGTTCAGGTTATCACCTAGCAAGATAAACCTCCAAATAATCAATCCATCAATATTCATAGAAATTTCTATGCTTGGTTATCAACTTTCTAATGAACCTAGAAAGTAACTGTGAGAGTCTGGTGTGGCATCCTCATCATGACCGGCTCTTTACCTTGGCATCCACTCAATCTGAATCAAATGTTTCTTCTTTCTGTTGTTGTTTTTTCTGATCCATTTGAAAACGAATCCCAATCACAACTTATTCAGTCCAGTTATAGCCCCTTTCTCTCTGACTCAGGCCCTGGTATGAATCATCACCATGACTGACCCATTTTGCATCTAACTCCAGAGGGTCCTATTAGACGAAGGGTACTAATAAAAGGCTTTATTTATAGGAAGCATTTTCAACCAAAATTTTTCCAGGTTTCACATTTTCAAAGGCATGCACAGGTGTGCTCAAGAGTGCATACACACGCACACACGCACACACGCACACACTCTTGAGCAGCTATCACAAAACAGAAAGAGGAAAGGGAGGTGGCTAGTAACCTAGCAGGCTTCTAATCATAAAGAGGCCCTCAGGCCTGGAGAAATGAGGCCACTGGGAGGAAAAGAAACCAGAAAGATGGAGCTAGCAGGTGGCTCCTCTCTTGCCACCAGCTAGAATGGAAGATCCTTGAAGGCAGAGACTATCTCACTTTTGTGGAGATATTCCCAGCACTTAGCTTCATTAATACTGATTGGCTGACTGACTGTTTCTCCTTTCCATTCAGGGAAGACAATAGTAGCAGTAAGGCCTCGGTACAAGGCCGAAAAGTGAATGTCAAAGCCAAGGTTAGGGAAGAAAACTCAGGAGGATCACTTTGAAATCAACCAAGAGTCAACAGGTTGTCATTCTGAAGCCCCATTTGGCGACACTTTAATAAACAAGTCTCTTCCCCAGCTAGGCTCTGGCTGAAGTTCCAGTCTGTCCCAGGGCTACACACACACACACACACACACACACACACACACACACACACGTGTGTGCACGCACACGCACATACACACACGCACACATGCATGCACATACACGCACACACATACACACACGCACACATGCACATCACTTCTTCTTTACCACTGGAAACAGACTTGAGACCTTGCAGCCATCACAGCATTAATAATGCTCAGGGCCCAAAAAGCCCAAACCACAGAAATCAGATTTTCCTCTGAACAAACCTCACCTCCTAACAAGCGTCAAAGGAACACGACGGAGGCTTGGAAAGTCCACCCAGAGTCTTTATAGTCCTGCCCCCAAATTTAACAGTGTGCCAAACTGATACGACCTTGGTGGTAATGGGACTGCAGGTAAAATATCATCGGGCTCCCATCCTGAGATACCTATTTTCAACTGATTTAGCAGTAAAAGAGTCAGTTCTACAACTGACCCAGATCATTAGCCATGGAAAAAGTGCCATTCGTTAGAGCTAAAATCAAAAGGAGTATCGTTCTACTTCATAGCCTCAGATCCCAGCAGGGCTCCGGGAAGGTGTAACAGAGTCCCGCAACATTAAATTTAGAGCAGAGGGGAGTTTTGAATTTACCTAGAAAATAAAATTCAAAGCACAGAAAGAACCTTCATCAACAGAGCCTTTAAAAGCACAGGCTCTCCAAGTCTAAGCTCAACCAATAGGCAGGCTAGTATTCCCTCAGTGCCCACCCCTCTTCCCCCCCCC
>JAQQSW010014794.1:0-12030 GCA_028646575.1 Pseudocheirus occidentalis | reverse complement strand
AAGAAAGAAAGAAAGAAAGAAAGAAAGAAAGAAAGAAAGAAAGAGGGAGGGAGGAAGGAAGGAAGGAAGGAAGGAAGGAAGGAAGGAAGGAAGGAAGGAAGGAAGGAAGGAAGGAAGGAAAAGAAAGAAAGCTCAGGAGGGCACTTTTGCTCCCTAATCTCTTCCTTCCATGGGGTGAAAGATCAAGATTTCCTTCTGAAATCTTCTTCCAGCTGGTCTCCAGGGCCAGTTCTACCTCAGTGGGCCAGGGTGGCCTCTGTCAGCAGTCTTACCCAGAAGCTCCCTCCCCCTAGAGGGAAGACATTCCAAAGGGATTTGTTTAAGATGCTCAGGAGCATCTTACTTTGGAGAAAGGTTTTTCTCCTGGGTCTCTGTGGCCTCAGCAAAGGGAAGATGAAGATGACATTGTCATTAATTTAGAGGCCATTAGGGCAGCAGCACTTGGACAAATGACCATTGGCAAGATGCCTGCCACATGATCTTTTTCTGGGTTTGGGAATGGGGGTAGGGAGCATGCAGCCCTGAGGTAGGGAGAGCAAGGGCCTTGACCAGAGCTCAGTCTAGAGAGTGTGATCCTAGAGAGAAGCCCAGACAGGAAGACAAAGACAGGCAGGTAAACAAAGGCCTGCCAGCAGTGTGCTGTCAGCCAAGTTCTGCTTCTCTTTGTTAGGGAGGGAGGAAATCTTTTCTTTCTCTTGGCTACTCAAAGTGAGGGCATTTTCAGGAAAAGCATGTAGAAGGGGCAGGCAATGAAAAATACTGCCTGTAGAAGAAAAAAGTACAAACAAAAAATGCAAATAGAAAAGAACAACACAAAGTGGGGGGGCCTGGCCAGTAGTCCCAAAAGATAAACTAAGGGAGCAGGAATGAAAAGAAGGTCCTTAAACCCAGAATTCCTTCTCAAAACACAGGAAATTAAAGAACTCCCATGAGAGGTCAGCCAGCTCCCAGGATCTGGGCCAGGCTCCCATCACAGCACCAAGAATCCCTGATAGCAGGTCATTTAGTGTCCATTGGGCAAAGGGTAACAGCAGAGAAGGATTAGGGACCACCCAGCTAGCCAGTCCTTAATCAGTTGTCACAATGACCAAGAGCTTAGGGAAGACTGCACAACATAAAGAAAACTGTGTTTCAAATCAACCACTGCCCCCCCTCCCCTACCCAACACATACATGCACTACATCATGACTTTCCTTTAAATTCAAGACCATGGGAGACAGGGCTATTTTGATACTGACTTTCCCTCAGAGCAGAGCTCAAGGGCTCTCTACTGTGACAATCTCTAAGTCAGTCTCCCTTTTCTATAAACTTGTATAAAATAGACCAGTCTATTGGCCACAGTTTGAAACTTGACTCCGATCTTGTGTGAATCTCCTCTTAGCCTTTATCCCTGCCCAGCCAGCCTCAGTGCTTAGATATTGGTGGCAACAAAAAAATGCTCACTGCCACTGTTGGTCCCAGTCTGAGCTTATGTTCCCCAGGTACCTTCCGTTCTTCTCCCCCCCTCCCCATTCCCTACCTCCCAACTTCCTGCAGGGTTCTCCAGAGACTGTCATGAACCCTGCATCACCTTACATGTTGGTTTTTTATCTTATCTCCAAAGTTCCTGAGTATCTGGACCTGACAAGGACTAGCCCTTGAAACTCAGAGAACAGCATTGCCCCAGGAACTCCTGGGAACCAGAGAGAATATCTTCTCAAAAAGAATTCTCCCCCAGTTCCATGTAATTGTACCTGGGAGGGAAGACACAGTGTCTGGTGGCGGTGATAGCTGGTAGGACTAAATATTGTTTCCAAGATCTGCATGTCCGTGTGTGTGTTCTGAAGGATAATCAAAATACAGGAAGTCCTAGAGAGAGGGAGTACCTATCCATAAGAGTAAAAGGAGAAAAGATAAAGTGCTCCCCTTCACCCTCCACGACATGGGTTGCGTTTGGACCAAGACCATGAAGAAAGTGGCGTGATTCATCATCGAAAAGTACTACACCTGCCTGGGCAATGACTTCCACACCAACAAGCAAGTGTGCGAGGAGATCACCATCATCCCCAGCAAGAAGCTCTGCAACAAGATCATGGGAGATGTTACTCATCTGATGAAGTGGATCCAGAGAGGCCCTGTGAGAGGTATCTCCATCAAACTGCAGGAAGAGGCAAGACAAAGGAGGGATAACTATGTCCCTGAGGTCTCTGCTTTGGATCGGGAAATCGTTGAAGTGGACCCTGATACCAAAGAAATGTTGAAACTCCTGGACTTTGGCGGTTTGTCCAACCTGCAAGTTACCCATCCCACAGATGGGATGAACTTTAAAACACCAAGAGGTGCTGTTTAATATTTACTTTTGCCTTCTTTCCAATAAACTTGGGTACCCCCCCCAAAAGAAAAAATAAAGTGCTCATTCCTTTTAAATGAGAACAATACTTACTTGTCCTTGTCACAAGGTGGGGACCAAGGGGCCACCCAGAGTTGGCTGTGTCATCCCCCAAACTCCTTCGTGTTGAGTCAGAAACTATGTGACTAAGGGTCCTCCAGATTGGGAAGTGTATAAAGGGACAGGCTTTGTTCTTTCTCTCACTCCATACCTAAATGTATGAAATGTATTGGGTGGTGGGGGTAATGAACCAAGCCCTGAGAGGTCTCAGGAGAGAGATCACAATTGGGTGAGGAGGCTAAAGGAAGACTCCATGGGGGTACTGTCACCTGAACAAAGTCGTCTAGCTAGAGATGGAAGGCAGAGAGCATTGGTGCCAAGGAATGGCCAGTAGACCAGCTTAAGGGGTACCTAAAGAAGAGCAAAGCATGTGATGAAAGAAAAGAAAGGTGGGTTGGAGCTATATGGGCTGGATGACTGAAGGGTGTGGAGCCTGAGCCAGAAGACCATTTAGGAGGCTATAACATTAGTAGAGGCAAAAGAGAATGAGGGCCTGTACTAAGAGTAGTAGATGGACCTGGACTGCAGTTGGAAAGAAGAGAAGGGGGTAGAGATGAGGCTGTGAAACCATAAAACCAACTTGTAGTGATCAAAGATGCCAGTCACCCTTAGTATGTGCCTAAGAGAGTCCAATTGTAAAAATAATCACAGGCTCCTGGGGTCAGGCCATCACTTTTGTCCCTTTCCCCATAATTCTGGGGTTTTGTGGGCCCCAGGATCAGAGTATACTTGCTGGCTGGGAGCTTGGGCAGATGAAAAAATGAATGGAGGAACTGTAATGTTGAAGGCTGGCCCAGAATAGCCATTGTAGGTCCTAATGAATCTGGAGGGTATTGACCACATGGAATTCTAGCCTAAAGATGAGACCCTGGTTCCACTTCCTCAGGGCAGGATGTACTGGGCCTTTGTAAATTGCTTTGAATCTCCTTTATCTCATGGGAGTAGGTACCTGCATTGGGAGCTTGGGAAATGACAGTGGGTGGTCTCTTTTCAAGGAGCACTTGGTAAATGGGCTGTATCCCTGGGGAAGCCTCAGAGCCCTGGGAGCTCCTTGGGTCAAGAATGTCTAAACATCGTTCTTAAGATTTCAAAGTTCAGAGAGAAATGATTCATTGGGCCCCTATTTTATTCCAATCAGTATTAATCAGTTCAATGTGATTGTTAGCAATTTTTAGCAAAAAAAAATCATTACTCATCTAGTAACTTCCATTTAGTCGGCTTAGTCGTCTAACAATAGTACAAGAATAACATGTATTATTGCATATTTTACACATATCACATAGGGATAATTAGATAAGAGTCTTTCTTATAATAGGTCTCAAACCTTAAAACCTATAAATTCACTGTCCACTACTTACACTAGTTATAAAGTTCACTTGCCTAACCATAAGAATGGTGATGACCGAACTCAATGTGGGTGGGATGTCTTGATGGGATATAGAAAGTTCACCAACCTATTTTTGTACCTCTGGACCACCCTCTCTTGCCCAACATGAGGAGGGGGCCATCTTTGGACCTCTTAGTCAGCAGAGATGACCCTTGCCTTGCCCATGCTGTGACCACTCATGCTGACGAATCATTTCTGGCCCTCCTGTAGGGTCCAAAGCAAGGTCTGTATTTTACTTTGCCTCTTGTGAACGTCTGAGTATCAAGCCCTATAAAAGTAAGACCCTGGGGAAAGGGAGCATCTCAGATCATGAGGAAGATTTGAAGTTTCATTCATTGAAGGGATCTGGTTCCTTTAACAAATGGTTACCATCTCAAAGCTCTGCCTTAGTGGGATTTTTTTGCAAATTGGATAATTTTGGATCCCACATTATGGTGACCTAGATGGGATGGAGTTGCATGGACCCCCTCCACCTTTTCAGGCAGACCTCCCTAAGAGGACCCCAAAAGGAAGTGCACTTTAAATGGGTGAACCCAATTGGCAAATTAGACTAAAGCAATTTTATATTGTTTCTAAAATCCTTTTTTTAGTTGATGAGATTATAAAAACATTAACATAGTTAGGAAACAGAAGAATTGTGTTAGACTGACAGCAGGACCCCAGACACAAGATGGTCATAAGTTCTATACTTAATAGAGGAGAAAGGTAAGACTCTGACTTCAAAATCTTCTAGAGAAAAACTTAAAGAGAAGTCCAGTCTTGATTTAATGTTGTATCTAGTTATATAATCTGTGCGTGTCTATTTTATAAATGATAAAACTAAATTTAGGAATAGTGGGCTCCTTCCTTCAGATAGAAAGGGACCTCATACAATTAGGAAAAGCTTTAAGAGAATGGGAAATAAGTGTCTGTTTCATCTGTGCTTTGTGCTAACCCATAGCCAACAGATGTTTTATCCATGCCTTTTCTTTTGGTGTGACCAAACAAAAGAAATGGGCTGTAAAAAGTAAAACTTTTATAAAAAGGTTTTAAAAGAAGAAAAATCTCTCTTTTTTCTCTGTTTCCAACACTAGCCATGTTGGAGATTGCTGAGATGAAAAGACAGATACAGAAATTAATTGAAAACGAAGGTACAAAAACTGATCAGAAACAAAATTGTGAAAAATGAATAATGAATTTCTTTCATATATAAATTATAATTTGGATGTCTTTATAAAGTATTTTGATGAGTTTATGGGGTACTAACAAACTCTATAGAGCTTAATGAAAACAAAAAACAAATTCACAGATCAGTTATTCCGTAATGGGGCCTTTGAAATGACTCAAGATTGATTTGAAGCTGTAGTTTGAATTCTAAGAACTATTTCATTAATGAGATATGTTCAGGAAAGAGTCAATGAAATAGGGATTCAGGGAAATGTTAAAATAAGAAAAACTTAGGGAGTAGCATAGGAAAAATTAGAATAAAACTCGTGAGTTTAAATAATTCCACAACTCAGAATTTAAAAAGGAACGTATTTGTTAAGCCCAAAGAAGTTTTCTAAGTCTGAAGTTTTGGGGGGGGGGTATCAGTCTGAAATTTTAATGTAGAGTAAAGGGATACTTCAAACTGTGCTTAAAGTTAGAGCAAGTATATTGCAGGAAGGAATTTTTATTATTAAAAGGCAGAACAAGGAAATTTTAAACCATCTTCAGAAAAGAAAGTAAGTCTAATTGGAGTTTATTTGCCCTTCTGTTGTTTATTACTTGTAAACAACCAACCTGAGGGCACCAAGTAAGTCCTGATTAGGGCCCCAAGGTTGAAGGTGAGTCCCAACACATTCCCTAAAAAGAAGAGCTTGTTCTGAGATCAGGGAGCAACAGAAGTAAGTGAAATTTGATGGAACTGCTGTAGCTTAAATCAATTGATTAGGTAAAGTAGAACCACAATAACACTGGTGTTGAAATCAGTGGAAGTAAAAATAAGTTCAAAATTCTATTTTGATAGAGCCATAATTAGTAAGGCTATGATAAGTTAGGTGTAAATTATTCAGGAAAGAATTGAACATAGAACATAGGAATAAATTAAGTGCATAAATACCTAAAAGAGGGTGCTCAGATTACAGAAAATCAAATTAAAATGAGCATATGGTTTATAAAAGTATAAAATACTGACGTTTTGAGAGGGAGAAGCAGAACTTGCAAATTGTTTCAGAGTAAATAAACATTTTATAGGATGAAATAAGAAAACTAAGGATACAAAAAAATTTATCAGTTGGAAGCTTATAAAGTCATAAAACAAACCACAGTGCTTTGGAATCTCTGCTAAATGATATATTACGATAGGTTAGGTTAAGAGAAACAAAATAAATGGACTTAATTTTTGAGTGATTTGGAAGGAAATAGGAAAAATGTATATTCTGAGCCCTCTAGAAAAGTATAATCTCCATTAGATGGTTTTCCAGTAGTGCAATTCCTGTTAATACTATATGAAGTCGAAATTGTTTTTATACTATCTGTGTGCTATGTACTATGAGTCAAAAGCCATGCTATTAGATTATAAATTGAGAAAGGAAAACAGTTAAAATATGAAGAAAGCTATCAATAGTAATAGTAACATACTATTATGAGAAGAATAGCAGAGACTTTTTTTTTAGGGTACCAATATCTTCCATGATTATGTGCCATAGTTAGGCTCTGGTAGATCCCCTTGGTCATAGCCAAAATAGCTGGATGAATGCTTTTCCAGCATAAAAGAGGTTAACTTTGAGAAGGAAATACATGATTGCTCTCCAAAGTCATCCTGCTTCCTGAAATCTGTGACACTCTACAACGAGAAACCTTAAACTTTGCATTTATGCTGAGTGAGTTGTATTTGGGTCTATTTGTGATCATAACTGATTCTGATTGCCCGAAAGGCCTCAAAGAAATTGAAATTAACTTTGTATTTGTAAGCTATTAAGAATCTAAACTGTGACCATATTACAATTAATTGGTTCTGAAGGAGAAATTCAGTGGAGTAAAAATTAAGTCTGTATAATTGGGAAATAAAGACTTGAGGAATTAAAACATAGTGTGAATGCAGGGTTCGGAAGTAAAGGGTTTACTCTTGAAAAAGGAGATTTAAGAGTTTTTTATCCCACTGAAATAGAGAAGATTTGGGAATTTTTTAAGCAGTGCCCCTTTGACAGTTGCTGCATGCCTCCCTTTCTCAATCAACATAATAACACAAAATAAGTAGAAATTTGATGAATGCATAATAAGTAACTGATTGATATGGAAATGATTATTTCTTTGCTTTGGTTTAAACAGTTATGATATTGGATTAGTAATTTAGAAAATTTAAAGGAACTAATTAGGCTATTTGAGTGGTTCAAAGAAATAAAGAAGCAGTAATGGGGACTGGGAGTGTTACTATGGATTTTTAATATGAGTCCACTGAAAATACTTGTTGCTAGTGATTATAACTCAAAAATTGATTGGGCTTAAAATTTTGTTTTAAAGCTATATTATAATTGTAATGTATTAGAAGATTTAATTAGTCTTTATGTGCAAGGGGATAATAAATATTTGTACCTAATTATCAGGGTTGTTGGAGAAATATACAGTTGAGAAGTGTTTAACACAGTGCCTAGCTTATAAAAAGGATGAACGCTGTAATATTCAGACTTTGTAGGAATGCAGTTGGACAAAATGCTATCCTATTTAAAGGTACTTTTTGTAATTGGTAGGGAATGTTAACAAAATGGAGAAATCATAGACTAATCATTTTAAAGTACTATTGAAAATAGGCCTTTGAAATTCTTTAAAGCAATTTTTAAGACCTTGAAAAAGCTTGGTATGTGGTAAGCACTCTCCAAACTACCAGGGTGTGATGAGTATGAAAATACCAGGAGTGATAAGAGAAATGATTTTCTATGAATTGCTAAATTTGAAATACATCTGACTAAATTAACTTATCACCCAGTTGGTGATAAGTTTTAAACCCATGATATTTGTTACACAGAATTTTCCTTTGTATCATGAAGGCTAAGAAAAGCTATTAACACAAATGACTTCCCTATTTTTGGTCTGAATGCTGTTAGATCATAAAAGTATTGATGACAAACATATTTGAAAACTTAATATTTTATTTTTTGTTTTAAATTAAGAAAATAATAATAATAATAGCAAATTACTTACTTTTGGGAGAAAAGCAGGGTAAAATCCTCTTAAGAGATCTTTGTGATGGGTCAAAAGATTTTACTAGCCCTTCTGACAGTGTGTGGTGAAACTTAGTAGTTTGCATTTTGAGGAACTGGGCACAAGGATGCGGAACCTGAATCCCTGAGACCTTGAGGTACTCAAGTGCAGCCCTTTGACTGAATTCAAACTTTAAGAGAACAGATTTGAGGACCGAGGGCCACATATGGGCTCAAAGCCACAGGTTCCCTGAACTAGGGCCTCTCCAAGCCAAAGAAGGAAATTCAGGAGTTAAATGTGGTGCATTTGCATTTTTGAGCCAACCATTCACTGTGTGTGAAATTGTGGTGAAGTGAGAGCAGAAGTTACAACGCGGCTAAACAAGTCTCTTGGGTCTGGGTAACTGAGGAAGGTAAGCCACTCCTCCCCAGAGCTTCCAGAACTAGGCAGACTTTTTAGTTCATAAAGGAGGTCAGTGTGGCACCCAAGGTGTAATAGATTCCATCAAGAAAGGGTGGGTTGCTACAGGTACTACCCCAGTGGCACCTTGCATGACAGCTGCTTGTCCAACTTATGTAGCTTTTAATCACCTTGCATTTCAAGTCCCATCCGTCAGTTAGCTTGCAGCTATTCCTGAACACTCACAGAAAAATATTACTATGCCCAAGGTAGTCCTTGACCAAGGTTGAACTATTCCCTAGTTCTAAAGCCACAGCTCCCTCTGATGCCATAGTTTTCACTAAGGAAATTGTGCCCACATATGACCTACTTGCCTATGCGGAGTCAGATGGGGGGTGTATTGTATTCTAGAAATGTCCTGATGCTCTCCCTTTGGCTTTATCTGCAGACCAAGGGGAGATTGATGGTTGTAGATAGATTAAATTTATGAATAAATGAAATTTTAGTAGATGAAACATATGACATTTCCTCTTGAATGGAAAATATCCAACTGGGTTAACTTTAATTCTGGTTATACTGTCTATATGACTCTTACCTGGAATTGACATTGTTATGGAAGTATTTTTTCCTTACTATACCTATGTTCCTCTTTTTCTTTCTGTGGCAAATTTCTATAAATATGGCAGGTGATCAGTGGATTAAATTTTTATCCCATAGACTAATACATCTTAGTACCATAATAAGATACAGACTTGTGAGATCAAGTTATTTATTCAACCTGAAATTATATTCATTTATACATCTCAAACAGCAAAATAAATGAGCATTTGGGCTTGTTATCTATCTGTCATATATATATAATAAGGTCCACCTCAGAGTGTTATGGGAAGAATTAGACAATGTCTCCACAGTTTACAGGACCAAGCTATTATTCTATTCATTATTAAACCTAAGTCAGACAGATCTTCACTTTTGGTTTACAGAAAAGAATTTTAGTGCAATCAGTTTCCTTGGAGGAGAGTAATTTATGGAATATCTTCTGTTACCTAAATGGGAAAAGCCAATTTCATTTTGGTTTTTTTATTACCCCCTGGATATCAAGCATATCTTGAAAGGCAAATATGTTTTATTATAAATGACTTATTTGACATGCAGGGTTTTGAAATGTATCTCCGAACCTTGTGTTACATTTTACTTGGCAAATTTTGAATGAATTCGTTTTGATATTCGAGATCATTTATTAGTTCTCTAGCAGAATCTCATCCTCCTAAGGGGGGAGTGAGTTTTGAAAATCAATTTTGTTTATAAAAGATAATACTACTAAGATTAGGTATATATATTCCAAATACAAAATTTGGGTTCAGAATTTCCTGATTTTTCAATTTCTATTTAAATTTGCTAGCCCCCCAAAAATATATATTCTCTGGCCTGGTGATGTTCATATTAGTGCTATAAGGTTTGAACCAGGTCTCACTACTTGACCTGGTTATTGTCACGGCAAGCTAGAATTATATTAAGATCTATTTTGTCAGATTTTTAACAGAGAAGGGGATCTCTGAAAGTGACCTGAACTGGAGAAACAAATCCACTTGAATCTTCTCTGAAGTCCCACTCATTCCAGTATGCCTAAAAGGAGAGATCTCCAGAAGACCACAGGACCATATCAGTTAAAGAAAACAGTCTACTGTATGAGTTGAGACATCTAAACCTTATGATATGATTATGATATGGTTGATTGATGAAATGGACAGTAGGAATGGGTTATTAAGAAACAGATTGCACCACTATCCTCTGTAAGGCCTACTTGCCAAAGGGGACTGCCCCTAATGGTTTCTGTTGATATGTCAGTAATCTCTCTCCCTTTTCCTCCACATGGTTAACTACCCCCCCCGCCCCAATTTTGCATCACCCACAGAACATTGCCCTCTCTGCATCTAGATTGTGATGATCCATAGAAATACTACGGTCTTTCTTTGGATCAAAGAAGGGGTTGAGAGAAATGCTTTTTTGGACCTCTATTTCAGTCCAAGCAGTATTAATCAGCTCAGTGGGATTCCATAGGGGTAATGATTGTTAGGATCTAATAACTTCCATTTAGTCAGTTTAGTTAACTAACAATAGTGCAAGAATAAAATGTATTGTTGCATGTTTTACATATATCACATAGGAGTAATTAGATAAGACAGAGTCTTTTTTATAATAGTCTCAAACCTTAAAACCTATAAATTCACTGTCCACTACTTACACTAGTTCACTTACCTAACCACAAGAATGGTGATGACCGAACTCAATGTGGGTGGGATGTCTTGATGGGATATAGAAAGTTCCCCAACCTATTTTTGTACCTCTGGACCACCCTCTCTTGCCCAATATGAGGAGGGGACCATCTTTGGATCTCTTAGTCGGCAAAGATGACCCTTGTCTTGCCCATGCTGTGACCACTCATGCTGATGAATCATTTCTGGCCCTCCTGGAGGGTCCAAAGCAAGGTCTATCAACCAGTGAGGCCCTGTATTTTACTTTGCCTCTTGTGAACGTCTGAGTATCAAGCCCTATAAAAGTAAGGCCCTGGGGAAAGGGAGCATCTCAGATCATGAGGAAGATTTGACGTTTCATTCACTGAAGGGATCTGGTCCATTTAACAAGTGGTTAGCTCAGAGCTCTGCCTCAGTGAGGTTTTTTTTGCAGATCGGATAATTTTGGACCCCACAGTCATAAGAGGACAGAAAGTCATCACCTGGCTCTGCTGCTCCCTCGCTGTGTGACATTAGGCAAATCAGTTCCCTTCTCTGCCTCAGTTTCATCATCTGCCAAATGATGGATTAGACTAGGTACACTGGCATTTTCCAGCCATTTCTGATCTTCTGTACTCTTATGGTCCCCAAATATTTATTTCTCCCTGGTACTCCTGTCCTTATGCCAAGAAGGGCCTTCTCCATCCCTTCTCTCTTCCCCTTTCCCAACTGATCTAGATGTTTCAGGAAGTAGCCCTGGGTAGTTTCAATAACCCAGATCAGCTGCCTTGGATGAGGAGAGAGAGAGTGAGGTAATCTGAATAAAGCTCTGGACGCAGTGGGAAGTGCTGATGTGATCAGTGTTCAGGTTCTGTGAGGGAGGAGACAAAGAGTCCCAGAGAGCCTCCAGAGACTCCAGGTCCCAGAGACCACTTGGAAGGTACAAGGGAAGATATTTCCTATAGACCTGAGGGAAGTCCTGAGGGTGGCCTAGGTTGTGAGGGCCATGGGCAAAGGTGTGTAAATACACTGGGAAGTTCTTGCCAATGGGCTGGTTGTTAGAGGAGAGGCTCCCCTGGGATAGTGACTGTCATCTGTGGGAGGAGCAGGGATGATCTCTGTCCTATCCTGAGTCCTGGCATAGGGCTGAAATAAGTCCCCCTTCTGAACTTGTGCAGGGGTGGCTTGGTCTGGAAGCATTGTAGAGGTTGGTGACCAGGACCAGTGATGGGGATTGGTGACTGATGTTACCTGGTAAGAGGAGCAAGAAGCTAGTCACCCTCCTCTGACACAGGCTGTGGATGGGAGGGCCAGTGTTGGGAAGCAACACTTGACCCTCACCTCCCAAAGCCCTACCCAAGCCAGTCCTATAAGTCACGGAGACTGTTGAGTTTATGGACGGGTAGGGAAGGGGGAAGAAG
>JAQQSW010014793.1:0-12030 GCA_028646575.1 Pseudocheirus occidentalis | reverse complement strand
TATTGTTTTCTTCAGTCAGGTTGTTGACTCTCTTTTCATGACTTTCTTGCATCATTCTCATTTCTCTTTCCACTTTTTCCTCCACTTCTCTTATTTGGTTTTCAAAGTCCTTTCTAAATCGTTCCATAGCTAGTAGGCATAGCTAGTAGGACCACTACTCAAGACCACGATCCAGATCCAGGCCGTTCAACGCAAGAGCCTATCTGCAGGCTGGGGGCTCTGAAGCAGCCCAGTGGAGGCCACTGCCTCTCTCAGACGTTCCTGCTGCTACAGCCGCCTCCCGCTGCTTCCTTGCCCTGGGAGCAGTTTGGCTGGACCTGCTCTTCCCCAAATTTAGCAAAATCCACTGACCTTTCTCTTAGACTTTTTTTCTTCTGGCTTGATAAATGTGGTAGCTGTGCCTCCAGTGCAGGCGATCTGCTCTCCTATAGACTGGGCTCCACCTGATGCCCTGGGGCCTGGCCAGGCCAGGATTTCGGCCCGCGGCTCCCAGCCTGCTGTGAAGAGCTCCACCTGCTGAGCTGCCTGTAGCAACAGATGTGCTTTCTGTCTTTTGGAGAGTTTTGGAGCTTGAAAATCTGTTTTAGAGTCCCATTTTATGAGTTTTTAGCCTGTTTGTGTGGGAGCTGCAGTGCTTTGCTGTTTCTATGCCGCCATCTTGGCTCCGCTGGTAAAGCTTCTTAAATGTCCTTTCCACTGATAAAATCATATCCATTGCTCATGTTGAACTATTTTTACATTGCTAAAGACTTTGGTGGCAAGAACTTGGTAGTGGCAGTGATGAGGGTGATGGACCCTTTCTTTACAGTGATTGTCCCTTGGAGGATTACTGTAGACCCCTGAATAGAAGCAAGTTCTGTAGTATAGGGCCACTGTTATTCCTAAGTTTTGTTCAGGGTCCTACACTGTCTGTATTCAGCTGTAAGAAGAGGTGACTGTTGAGGTGGTACTGGACTGACTTGTTTGTCATAAGCTGCTTCCTCTATCTTCCTTAGGGACTCTTGCTGTTTTATCTAGACTAACTTTCCTACCTCATAGGTGACAATTGGTCAGAAGTTGGTGAGAATGATTGGTACCTTCCCAAATGGAGCAGCTTCTGTGAACAATGTGTGTAGAGCCAGACTAAAAGCTGGACCAGTAGTCTGAAAGATGGACCTATTCCAAAGGCTTTTGTATCTACCTACCTGTCAGTATGGAGCAGTTGGAAAGGAGGTTGCATTTAGAGTTAGAGCACTTCATATCTAATCTTGGTTTTGCTACATGCTACATGTGTGATCTTGAACAAATTATTTAACTTATTGGATCGAATTTTCTTCACCTGTACATAGAATGAGGGGGTTGGACTGAGGTTCCTTCCATTTCTTGATCTATGATGCTCTAAACACTCTCTCTCTCTCTCTCTCTCTCTCTCTCTCTCTCTCACTCTCACTCTATCTCTGTTTTTCTGTCTCTCCCTCTCTGTCTCTCTCTCTCTGTGTCTCTTCCACCATTTGTTATCAGTCTTTTATTTCAACTCATCCTATAAAGTCTAATTCAGATGTTTAAATGTTATCTCCTTCTCTATGAGGAAGTTTTCCTTGGTTTTCTCTCATGTCCCCTTAACAATCAGCAATGACCTTTCCCTACTTGGCCCCCACATAACATTTTGATTACATTTCTCTACTGTGCTTAGATATAATTTTGTTCTCTGGTTATTTGTGTATATGTCATAATATTTTATTAGTCATCGATTTCCATGAGAACAGGAACCATGTCTTAGATAAATGTCGTATCTCCTGCAAAGCTTAAAGCAGTTTTCTGAATACGCTACACATTTAATAAATGTTTACTGAATGAAATTAAATCAAGTGGAGTTTAAGCTAAATCCCTAACAGATTTTAGGGAGTTTTATAAATCTTCAAGGTTGTCCCTGGATGAGTAAGCCAGTTTATGATAACATTATAAATGACATGATTTTAAATTTTTTCTTGCATGAAATATAAAGCTTCTAATCTCTCATTTAATTGTTCACTTACTTAGGTTAACAGTTCAACTTATAATCAAGCTTCAGTATATAGCTCACAAATTGAAGGTGAGTAGCTTAATGGTAATGTAGGAAAAACAAATTGTCACAAAGAAATTAAGCATAGTTGCCAAAATCTCAGAAATCATATAACAAAACTCTAAACTTATGCTGCTATGACATTATTAGACATTTTTTAAAGTTATAGAGTAATGTATCATCACTGAAGTAGGATGAACTCGTTCATCTCCCTCTTTAGACAAATACAGTAGATATTGCTTTATCAGCCTCTCTAACATCTGTTACTTTCTTCCCCATACTCTTTAGAAAAGAAGAAATTTTAATAAATATTTATTTTCTATTCCTTCTCCCTTTTGTGGGGGCCAAGGGGCAACTTTGTAACAAATATGAATAGTTAAATGAAATAAATCTCAAGATTTACTGTGTTCATTGTCTGTCTCATTCTGATCTTGAGTCTACCATCTCTTTGCCAGAAAGTGTCTATCAGGTTTCATGGTTTTGCTTTTTTTTATGTAGATAGGATGTTAACAGGTTATGTTGAAATAGCATAATACTAACACCAAAGGAAGTTTGATGTGTAGAAGAGAAACCTCAAAGGCAGGAAGAGCTGTGTGTAAGTCCTTCCTACAGATCCTAATTGTATGATCATGGGCAGTCTCTTAATTCTCAGGGCTTGAGATCATGAATTGGCAAATACACCTGAGGATCTTAAACCATTCTTGGGTCACTGGCAGTATGTAAACAGGCAGTGACCTCTAGTTTTCCAGACCCTCATCTAGGCAAGATTAGAAGCTGAAAAAATTTACTTACCTGTACTGGTAGAGATAATTTCATTATGTAGGTCCTAGTCCCTAGACCTATCATAACATAATACCACTGAGGTATATCATCTCACTCATCTGATTTCACCTAAATCCCATAAGATCCCTTATTTATCCCTATCACACATGCCAACTCCTTTCTATGTCTTCTGCAATTGTCCTTAGTATCTCATACCTGGACTGGTTTAATCATCTTTAATTAGTTTTCTTACCCCCTATGTTTTACTCCACTTCAGTCCCCCAGCATAAAACTACCAAATACACTATCATAATTCATAGCTCTAAATACTTTATTCCACACTGCTTAATATCTTCAAGTATTCCTAATTAAATAGAGTTCAAATCTCTTAGTTTGGTATTCAATGCTCTCAATAATTTGGTCACTGAAACTTTCTAAGTTTATCACCTAGAACTTCCCATCATAGCTGGATCTCTAGTCAAAAGAGATTATTCACAGTTTCCCAACCACAACATTCCATTAGTATTCAATACCTATCTCCTTCTACTTATGCAAACTCAAATGATTCTGCAAGATCAATCTCAATTCCAATATGAGCTTTTTGTGAGCACTCCAGCTTGAAACAATCTCTTCTTCTTGACTTCATTTATTGTCTATATAATTCACTGGGCAATTAATCATGTGACATCCTTTGCATTATAGTTTTGAATTGCTAGTTAGACCCTGTAGCATTAGTTAACTTTTCATGGGTTTATACCTTATTTTCACTAACAGATAAATTCTTTGAGAGCACTAAACCTTTCATATTCTTCCTTGTATTCCCAATACCAACATTTAGCTGTCTATCCTGGAAAATTACTATGAGTTTTTTCTCTAGTTTTTCTTGGCCTCTAATACCCCTTTCAGCTACTAAAACCACATCATTATTGAAGCAAAATAATGCAATTCCAGCTATTCTTTCCAAGAAACCCTTAGCTTATTCAAAAACTTGGCCTTTCTTAAAGACTCATTTGAGACACACAGAAGTAGGAAAGAAAACAAGAAAAGAAATGCCCCATGGATCTAGGGCTATACTATGCATTACAAAACTAACCCTCTTGGCATTTTTCATTGGGAAATAATTGGTTTATTACAATTCCTATGACAAGGAACCAAATTTAATGGAACCAAATATCTCTTTTTTAAGAGACAAAAGAGATAAAAATTCTGAATTAGCCTTTCCTAGGATTTTAGACCTATAGTTCTTAGGGGTATTTAAGAATGAACAAATTTGATCTAATAGCACAGACTCCTTCAGTACAAAGAGAAAAAAACCATAGGTAAAAAAGAAACCATTTGGTCAACACAACAGCAAAAGAACCATTAGATCTAGGAAATGTTTCAGTCTCTGGTTCTAAATTTTTCCAGTTCCTACCACCTCTAAGAGATTAAGCAAACATTCTGAAGAGAAGAAACTGATTATTTAGAGAGTAGATAAACATAGGAGAATAAGTCCAGTGATAAAATATTTTATTGAGTGGCAAGAAAAGGCTAGCTTTATAGACCAAATAGAAATGCTGTAAATATTCCTAACTACTTTAAATTAGTTTCTTGAACAAATATCCTTTGGAAACAAAATCTAAAAGTTTTGTGTTACCAAGGTATATAAACACTATTTTGATAAGTAGAAGAATTAGTTTCAACAAATATTCTCTTATAAGTCTATGATATTAAAGATATGGTGGTGAACTTTGGGAATTATATGCATATATACATACACACACACACACACACACACACACATATATATTGTGCACACATACACACATGCGCACAATTACCAAATGCCAATCCTCAAGGAACTACCAAGGAGGATCTGACAAGGAAGATCTGATTATTCATAAAAATATGAATAATACAAAATCATACAACTTCTAAAATGAGAACAAAGGAGCTATACAAAGCACTCCAGGAAATCTAAGGAGGGGAAGAATGTTTTCACGGAAATTAGAGAAAATTTCCTGGAGGAGGTGATACTGTAGTTGAGTCTTTAAGACCTCTCAGCACTTTTCACATATCTAACAAAAACTGAAGAGATTCAGTGTGTGGTTTGAAATCAGGATGTGTGAATGGTCTGTTATCTCCTGAGCAACATTTTTACATGGTTCAAGCTACCTTCCTAATCTCTAATTTTTCCATACCCACCATCAGCAGCCATTAACTCCTCATCATCTACCACACTGTTTTTGTCTCAACAGTTTTGAAGAGAGAGATTTTGATAAATGGAGATGGAGGATCTGTCTCAGGGATCTGGGATGGACTGACATGGGCCATGGCCTTTGTGAAGACATGGAGGTAGGAGATGGCACATGAAGTTTGAAGAAGGGCTAGAAATTGGGCTTAACTGGAACATGAAGTACACTAAAGCTGGTAAAGTGAAATCAGGCTGTGAAGGTAAATTGGATGCAAACGTAAGTAACATTAAATGCCAGTGCAAGAAGATTATATTTTATCCAATCAGTAATGAAGAATCACTGAAAGTTTTTAGGTGCTTCTCATTTATCATGGGAATGACATGAAAAGACTTGTACAATTAGAGAGCAAGGAATATATGTGATAGGAAATGGGAAGGTAAAATTGACAGGATCAGTGACTCATCAGATATAGGAGGTGAGCACCAAAGTTGGCAGATTTTGATCCTAGGAGAAAGGGAACAACATAGTGACCTTAATAAAAAATAAAGAAATACAGAAGAAGACACATGTGGGGGAGGAAAATGAATAACTTTGAATATTACAGAGAGGTGAGAGAGTGAGGACCGAGAAAAGGCCATTGGATTCAGTAATTAAGACATCATTGGTAACTATTGAGAAAACAATATCTGGAGAGAGAGAACATTCAAAGTTAAATTACATGACATCAGGGAAGAAATAAATGACAAGAATGAGAAAGAAAATATAGTGGATGTTTTACTAGATGTTTAACATTTAAAGTCTGGGCAGCAGATAAAGTGCGAGCAGATGATACCTATGGAGATTATAAAATAATGGCCTAGTTTTTCTTCAAATTTTAATTTAAACTGATACTACGAGGTCCATTTTTTAACTTGGTATAGAAAACAGCATTCCAGCACCACCTACCACATTTCACAGAAACTGCATTAAATAGGAATTAATTGCAGAACATCAATTTATAACATTATCCATTTCTCTATATGGATATAATAACTATGTATTTATCCCTTGTATCTATACTTAATGACCAAAGTTCATAATATGAAGTATGTCCCCACATTGATTCACTGACTCAATATTTTCTAAGCATGAATTATATATTATACAATGCACAAAATAGGAAACATGATACTCATCCCCAAGGAACTTATAATATAAGTATTATTTAGAGAGTGTGTATTTTCACTTGAGTTGACTATAAATTGATGTACTATATAAAAGTTCCTGTTTCTACAGAAAACCATCATAACATTGGTGATGTCTTCCTCTGGGAAGAAATCAAAATGGACCATTAAAACTCAATTCTTTATTTCTATTTTCTAGGTTGGGATCTTTTACATATGATTATTATATTAGTACAAACCCATTTAATTCCAAAGTGGACTGTTTCTATCTTTGCCTAAATTGTCACACAATTAATTACCTGATTTTTTCTCTGTCTGTCTCTCTCTTGTAATTTCCACTCTCCTCCTTCTCTTCCCTTCTGCTCCCCATCCCCACCACTTTCCTCTTAATGTTTTTTTTTGCTTTTTTTTTTGAGGGCAGTTGGGGTTAAGTGATTTGCCCAAGGCTAGGTTTTTTTGTGTTAAGTGTCTGAGGCCAGATTTGAACTCAGGTACTCCTGACTCCAGAGCCAGTGCTCTATCCACTGCACCACCTAGCCTCTCCCTCTGAATACTTTCTAAAACCCCAATGGTTGATAGCTATGTTATGTTTGATATCTGACAGAGTTCAAGCAAACAGACAGAAAGGATCAATGCAGGAACAGGAAAAACAGAGCAGATAGGAGATAAGGAATCCAACAAATCATTTAGAGAATCACCTACAATTAATTATATTCTATGGAGAAATCAAAGGCAGAGGAGAAGATTTTATACATGCAAATTTAATCTAGCATACCCTATTTGTCCCATTTTATCATTAATACCATTGCAAAACTCCCTACATTGTTTTCCTTACTACAAGGGATACCTGCATGAGACACTTGCTAGGAATGTAAGCTAAGAATGGTTTTCTCTGTTTCCATGGGTTTCTAGCAGCATATGTTTTCATTTTGTTTTAGTTCAACTGGAACATGGGAGCTTTAGTTCTTATTATCCTGCTGTGGACAGATATTTGGTCCTGTGTTCACGTCTATGGAACCCAAACTGTTTGTCGCATCAGTGGAGAGTTAAATTTCTAACAGCTGATATCTGAAGAAAGGGTCTTTATTATTGATATTATACACCTAATCTTAAGACATTTTATCATTTTAGGTAAATGACCTGTTTTCTCAACAATAAAATTAATGGGTTAGGTCAAGGTTTATCATCTGTCTCTAAGAATTACTTCAGAACTAAAATTATTTTAATATAATGGTCCTCTCAACAGGACCAGTTATTTAAATCAGTTTTCATAAATCCTTCTTAAGTGTTTCACTGTGCTACCACCAATTTTTAGTAAAGGAATTTTTATTTACTTTATTTAATATTTATTTATTACTAAATGTTAAATGTTGCATTTATTGTTTAATAAATTTTATAATTTATTATCATTACCCATATTATCTATAAGGTAAAATCAAGCTCTATAGATTGGCATATATGGACCACAACAATTTGGTTCTAATCAACTGCTGTAGACTTGTTTTGAACTATATTTCAGCCAAAATGGACCTCTAGTTGACTACCTTTTCTAATTGTGAACCGTTCTATCTTTATGCACTCACCTTTGTCTTTTTCACATTCTACCTTTGATCATACTTATTATGTGTCCTCGTAATAGATTTTTTTCCTTTTATAAACTTCTCAAGGTGAGAGATTATTTCTGTGGAACTTTTGAAAAGCATGGAAGGAACAGTGATCAGATTCGTCCCTTTATATTCCTTCTAAAATTCCCCTATAATCACCTGCAGCATTTGAAGTAGTAGGAAATAAAGTCGTGTGGCACTCAGTTTAGAAGAGAGATATAAAGAATTTTGAAATTTAATTATCAAAGAACTTTTGAAAGGGTTTTGTGCTCGTTTTCTCTCTCTCTCTGTCTCTCTCTGTCTCTGTGTCTCTATTTCTGTCTCTGTCTCTCTGTCTCTGTCTCTCCCCCTGTATCTCTGTCTCTGTCTCTCCCCCTGTCTCTCTCTCTCTCTGTCTCTCTCTGTGTCTCTATTTCTGTCTCTGTGTCTGTCTCTTTGTCTCTCTCTCCCTCAGAGTTTTTTTTAAAGTAACAGCATTTGTTTATGAATATTTATCCCACTATGGCTGTGAATCCTTCTATCAAGTGATAGGATGGCTTAGAATTGGGGTCCTTAATCAATGAATAATGAGTAAAATGTAAAGCTGCAATGAGCCAGATTCCTCTTTCCATGTCACTCCCCATGTCATAACCATCTCTGCTCAAGGATGAAGAATGGTAAAAGTGAAATAGATCTCAGAGACTATCTACAAGGCAGTATGGTATAGCCTACCAGACTTAGAGTAATCAGACCTAAGTTAAAATCACTTATGTCTATAACTATAAGTTATGTTACTTGTGAGTTATGTGACACTGGGTCTTAGTTCACTCATCTGTAAATGGAAGTAAGGCTCCCTTTCTTACAATGTAATCCTGAGGAAAGTGCTTTTCACAATGCTATACAAATGTGAATATTTAATTTAATCTGATTTCTTTTATTTTACAGATGAGGAAGTTAAAGACCAGAGTAGCAAAGATAATTGTCTGAGATCATACAATGGGTGTGTTATAGAGTTAGTCTCTTAACTTCACTGGCCAATGCCCACCAGACAAGAGCTGCCTCTTTTGTCCAAAGACACACAGTAAGTCAGTGGTAGATTTTAGCAGCAGCAACTTTATTACCATCACAAATTTCAACACCAAACAATCACTTCATGAAGATTGGGAGTCCTGTACCATAACATGATGATTTAGTTAAAATACTAATAATTTATATGCCTAGTTTGGAGGCAAACGTATATAATATACATCTGGAAAGAACAAATTCCTGTGTTCAGTAATCTCTTAGTTCAGAAGGACTATATATAGAGGATGAAAAACAGTAAACAACCTGAAGAGACTGGATCCTAATATTAGGTATAAAAAGGAATGCTGTTCTCATGTTCCCTGATCTCTTCCTTCTCCTATTTGTATATTTCATCCTAACTTACAATGTATGAGCCCTAGAGACCAAACAACAGCTGTATTTATGTTTGGAAATTTCAAAATTTTTTTTTAGGACATCAGAATTACTGTCATATTACTCTAATTGCTTCCATTACATTTAGGGAGTCAGATCATGAGCAGAAGTAATATAATATCCTCAAAAATAATTTGTATTTATGTAGCACTTTAAGATTGAATAAGCAATTTTTTTAACTGAATGGTTTGATGTAAGGTTTATTCTCCCCATGTTACAGATGAGAAAACTGAAGCATAAAGAGTAAGTTCCACAATGAAGTGACTTGTTAATGCTGGAGCTTACAGATATAAGGTGTAAAGAATCTTAGCAGCCATTTAGCTCAATCTTCATTTTTCAAGTGAAGTGCCTGGGACACTGAGATGTTAAGTAATTTTCCCAAAGTCACAGAGAAATGTATATGGAAGAAGAAAGATTTGAACCGAGAATCTTGACTCAACTTTAGAGCCCAAGTTTAGTGCTCTTTCTACCACAACAAGCTGCCTTACCTCACTCCTACTTTCTTTTGCTATATATTTTAATTAGGTTTCAAGCTAATAGTAAATCCCCAGATCACATTTTATTTCTTAAAGGAAACTACCACTGTCAGACATTTTACAACCTTCCTCTCATAGGTCAGCACGTTCCTACAAACAGCATTGAATGTTATCACTGTTCTTCTTTATCATGATTTATATATGAAAGAAGAAAACATACATATATACACATATGTATATAATATGTATATGGATACATACATAACATATATGTGTATATGAAATAAGAAAAGGATTTTTAAAAATTAAAGCTTGATATGATCTTTGCTTATGTTTTTGAGGTCATCCTTCATAAGTAAATGTTCAAATATTAGTTTTCATAGCTTTACATATATTGGCTCATATTTAATAGAGCTGTATGGCATAATTTTAATGAGATAAAAGTTATCTATATTCCTGCCATGCACTGCCCCCAAACTATTTCAAATAAAAATTTATCTTACATAAATTAATAGCTTGAATAAGACATGGCTTTATCCTCAACATATGCCAAGTATTAGCATTGCTTACCTTAATGAATTAATGTGCAAACAATAGGTCAGATCATTGCAAATGACAATGCTGAATTTCTCATCCACTTCTTCAGTAGCTCCTTCTTCCCTCCATAAGTTTTGGTGCATACAATAGCTTAAAAGCAGTGGGAGCCTCTAGAAAGCCAAATATGTGTAGTCTACATAAATTCAAATAATCTTTTAGCTGCTAGAACTAAATGAATATTACATTTTCTCTTCACTTAACATATAATGTTCGCCTGATGTTCTTGTGCCTCAGGGTTCATCAAATTGGAAGCTATTATATAAAATCTATGAACAAAAACATTTTGAAAATCCGGAATATATGTAACTAATTAACAGTAATAATAGAACATGGCTTAACACTTGAAGTGATTTTCTTTGATCAGATAGTTCATGTTTTCCTTTGTCTTTTCTTTTTTTATGTAATATCAATGAAATTTTTATTTAAAAGGGAATAAAGGTACATATCAAGCAGAATTAGAAAGGCAGTTAAGACTATTATATGTCAGGTCAAAGCTGCATTTGTCAAATACCAGCTATCTATGACATTGTTTCAAATCTTAAAAATGGTCCAACATAATTTAAATAAGGACAACTCTAAAACACTGGTTGACATTCAGTAACACAATTCATAGAAATCATCAGTTAGGCATTGAGCTTCATGTATTACCCAGAATACAGTACAAAGGACAATTCATTTCCTGATTAAGTAATTCACAATTCTGTTTTTAAAAGGGACAAATTCAATCTCAACTCACATTAAAGAATGTATTGAACAACATACATTTGACCCTGATGACATGGATCTATTTTCTATTTAATTACAATTCAAAGAACTATAGGTGCATATGAATGGGCAAATTTCCAGGCTCTCAGAATCAGAGATATTCAGTGCTAGAAGGGTTATCAAAAGCCACAATATCCGTAGCAGGTGATCATTAAAACTCTACTTCAAGAACTCTTAAGGAAACAGAATCTAGTCCCTCCCAAAGCATCCCATACCACTTCTTTTTAAAAATGTTTTTCCTTATTTCATCAAATATTTCTGTTATTGCCTCCCATTGCTCCTATTTCTGCCTCCTAGAACCAAGAATGACTAATTACTCTTCCACGTGTTAGACTTGTATTAAAGCTAAAAGAGGGGCAGCTAGGTGGTGCAGTGAATAGAGCACTGGTCAGGAGTACCTGAGTTCAAATGCAGCCTCAGACACTTAACACAAAAAACTAGCCGTGTGACCTTGGGCAAGTCACTTAACCCCAACTGCCCTCCAAAAGGCAAAAAAAAAAGCTAAAAGAGCACTAAGACTTTTGGGACATCTTGTACTTGATGGCAGCTATCATACTCCTAATTTCTTCTCTTCTCCAGGCTAAACATGTATAATTACTTAAATGACTCTCCACATGTAAAGTCACATGCAAGCAGCTTTCCAGAGGATAGCTGCTTTGAACAGCTTTCAAGGTTCTGATTACACAGTATAGCAAACACTCTATTCAGTAACAAATCAGAGCAAAACTTTAACAGAAAATCAAGGTACAACATTCACAATGTTACAACATATCACAGGAAATCAAAATACAGCATTCACCATGTCATAACTCTACAACTTATCACTAAAATGGCCACAGTTTTCACCAAAGTGGTCATATAGTTTTGAACAAAGTAGAATCATTTAGTCAATCAATCACATAGTAGTAACTCAATCATTCAATCATAAAGTACAAAAGGTCAAAGTCCTCCACCCATAGGGCACAGTAAGTGTAAAGCCAATCAACAGTAGATTCCTGAGAGAATGCTACT
>JAQQSW010014792.1:0-12030 GCA_028646575.1 Pseudocheirus occidentalis | reverse complement strand
TACTCTCATTAAATTTGGCTTAGGGAAGGAATGACACAAACCCTAACTGAGTATCTTGCCACACAGGAGAGTAGGGGGGATGGGGATGAGAGGGGCGATGATGGAGGGAAGGTCAGGGTGGGGGGAGGGTTGTGGGAAGCACACACCTCAGTAAAGGGACAGGGACAGAGAACAAAACAAGGGGGGGTGCAGGATAGGAAGTAGGGACATACAATCAGCCTCTCACAATATGCCCACCATGGAGATGTCCTGCATAATTACCCCTGTACAGCCTGTACTGAATTGCTGCTCCTTCCAGGGGTAGTGGGTGACAAGGGAGGAATCGAGAGAATCTAGAATTTAAAGTTATACAATCATATGCAACTGGGAAATAAGATATACAGGGACTGGGGTAGGGAGACCCTCCCTGCCCTACTAGAAAATTAGAGAGGCATTGGAGGAGGACATAAACGAGAACAGATTGTGGGAGGGGCTTTAGGGTGGGACCACTGTTTTGGGCTTGGGGATAGGGTAAAGAAGGGGAGGAAATTTGTAACTCAAAACCTTGTTAAAATGAATGATGTAATCAAGGAAATTAATTAAAATAAAAAAAACCTTAACTAAGTTGAGCTGGGAAAGGGAATGAGAGCCAAAGGTTCTCTCTGAAATTCTGTGATTCTTGGCACCAAATTTGGGGCCAGAAAATGTGGATAGAATTCTGGCTCTGCCATTTATAATAACATCTGCATAGCTTCAGGGAAAGTACTTCTCTCTGGGCCTCAGTTTTCTTGTTTGTTAATGAGGGGCTTAGATTCAATGATCCTCTAAGGTCCCTTCTAGCCATAAAATCTCTCTGGGTCTCATTTTCCTACCCTCTGCTAAATGAGTGTAAAAGACTCAGTGGTATTTAAGTCTCTCCTCACTCTTACTTTGCATGGTGTTCCTCTCTCCTTCACCGGGGAACTCACTGGTCTTTAAGCTCTTTCAGGCTCTTAATTCCCATGATTATATGATCAGAAATATTTATTTGCATCTTAGTTCACTCTTTGCATCTTAGTTCACTCTTCGCAAAATGATGAGCTCTGTGGTCCCAGCCAGATCTAAATCTATGATATATGGCCCTGCAATCACTAAGATCCCACCAGATTTAAAATCAATAATGTTATATTTCATTTAGTCTGAGTACCAACCAACACAGTAGAGAAAATCAAGTCAATCAATCATTAAACTTGATTGAACAGTCAAAATATTCAAATTAGTATCCTCATGTCACTACACTCCAGTTAGTTCATTTTTAATGGCTGTAACATATTACCAATAATGACTTAGCAACTAGAAGTGACCTGAAGCAAGTGCATGATTGGAAAAAAGAAAAGGCCTGGAGGTGGCAAGGTGGTGCAGTGAATAGAGCACAGGGCCTGGTGTCAGGAGGACCTGAGGTCAAATCCAGCCTCAGACACTTAACACAAAAACTAGCTATGTGATTTTGGGCAAGTCACTTAATCCCAATTGCCTTCCAAAAAGAAAAAGAAAATACAATGAAAATTGGTAGTGGTATTGTGCTAAAAGATCCAGTCAGAGCAATCCTCTGGCACCCACAGAATAAGAAGTCTAAGGAAAGACTCCAATGTATTGAGCGCATTTTAAATGACTTATGGGGAACACTGTTAAGAGTAGCCCAGGACAAATAGACATGGGTGGACTATAACCTGTAATGATAGAGGATGTATCCACATCATTGATCTCAAGTAGCTTTCAATTTTTGGTTTGGTGAGAGGAGAGTGGCAATGAGGTGCAATACATTAAACATTGATATTAGAATCAGGAAGAGTTGGGTTTTCATCCAACTTCAGGCAAATACTTACTAACTGGGTAAAGCCCTTCAGTTAATAAGACTAAGTTGCTCCATCTGTAAAATGGGGATTCCAATAGCACTTTTCTCACAGGGTCACTGTGAGGATCACATGAGATGATGTATGTAAAGTACCTTGCAAACATTAATGTTTTATCATAGCATTAGCTACTATTATTATTTTTAATTTTCTATTAAAGACAGAACATTTATTTTAAACGTCATTATTCTCTATTAGAGTTTGTACTTGATCTTACATTTATTGCTTGATTTATGCCGGTTTCTTTAGCATTAAATTTCATTGTGGGCATGAGTTCAGAGATGAATAAGCATAAAAAATCTCTTATGGTGCCACAGGAAGAATTAGCAGCATATTTGAAAAATAATTATTTCAGAATATCTCCATTTCATCTGCATAGGGAAACATTTTTGTATCCATTGTAAATGCTCTTTACTATTTTCACATTTCTCACAATCAGAGAATTTCAGAACTAGAATGAACCTCAGAGGCAAGTTAGTTCAAAACACTGTTGTAAAGGCTTTCCCATTCTAAGATACCTAATCTGTGATGAGTAGTCATCTATTCTATTGCTGAAGTACTTTCCACTTTAGGACACATCCAATTTCATTGGTTATTGGGTTTTTTTTTAAGTCTTCCCCTAATTCTCTTGATATTGAGCCTAAATTTTCCTAAATTTGCAACTTCCCCTTGCTCCTAATTCTGACACAAATAAATATAGAAAGAGATCACCCGCGTTTGTAGGAGTCCCAAATTGTTATTAGAATAGCAGGGTGGATACATATATATATAAAAACCCAAAAGTACCAAAAATCAGTAACAGTGGAGTTGAATGATTGTGACAAGAGATCAAGAAAGAAATGGGCTTTGACATTTTCTTGGGCTTGAAAATAATGCTAGTCTTGGGTCACCTAAAGGACAATCAGAGGGAAAAAGGGAAAGAATGAAAGGAAAGAAGTAAACCAAATCTTCTACTTGACTCCAGAGAATAGGACTGAGAAAGGTTGGAAGTTGTAGAGAAGCTGGAGACCTGATGAGTTTGTGTATTTCAGGCATTGGTTGTAGGATGGCTGTAATATTTAGAAATGTCCTAAAGAGAAACTGATTCTTTGGGATATGTAGGGTATGTTATCAGAGGCAGTCTGACAGGCATTCAAGAATGCTGGAGAGGTAAATCTTGTTTGGCTATGTGATTAACAGAGAGGGATGCTGACCATCTGTGACTTTAGATACTTCCTCCAGAGCAGCAATAGTTAGCCCCATATGCAAACTCTGGTTCTGTATCAGCTGTGTGGTCTGAAATGGTCACTTTATTTCCCAAGGCAAATGGAAATCATTCTCCAGTTCTTTTATAGTCTTTCAATCCATGTTACCTGAAATGAGCCAAAGAGTCTCAATCTAGCTCTTCCTGGACACTTAACTTAAGAGGGTTGAGTATAATAGGTTGAGTATTATACCACTACAGGTCTACTTTCTTCCTAGAGTGGTCAGTAAGTCAGTCAATTAGAATTTATTAAGCACCTATTATCTTACAGACACTGTACTAAGCACTAGTCATTTCCATTTCCTAATGGTTTAATGTTCTTTTAGACATAAGTTCCCCACCATTACCATGTCACAAGATCTTGCTGATGAAAGGCATTTTAGGGCCACCTGATTCCCACTATACCTGAACAAAAATCCCCACTATAATGGAACTGAAAAGGGACATCCAAAATCTGACTCTCAGAGCGGGACTAAAATCTACCCAAGATTTTTACTACCTGTATGACCTTGTACAGCTTATTTAAACCCCCTTGCCATGAGTTTCCATTTCTGTAAAATGAAGGGCTCACACTAGATGGTTTCTGGGCATCCTGTCAGCTCTTATTCTATGATCCTATGGCCATAATTAATAATAAGTTTATTTTTTTCTTCTAAGTCAATTTAAAACATCTACATGTATAGATCATAAATATATGTGCATGTATATATACATATGTATATTCATATATATACACATACATATACACTCACATATATATTCATATATGTATGAAGTTAGGTTTGTTCCCATCATAAACACCTCTTCAAACAAAAAGACTGAGATGCTGCCATTTCTTGTTTTGTTATTTTCTCTAGTGGTTTTTATTAGTGAGTGAAAATGTTGATATTGATACTAGAGAAGGGCTAATAATCAACTCCTCCTGCTCTGACTAAACTCTGCTCCCTTGACCATCACCTTCTGACCTAAATGTCCTATGATTTTGTAAATATAATAACTCTGGAAGTCTCTCAAACAAATCAGTATATATAAAGGCTCAGGAACACTAGTTGCTTCTATTCTAATTGAACTATAAGTGGAAAGAGGTACCGTAGTCTTAGGGTAGCACAAAGTAGAAAGGAATGCATTCATTTTAGATTCATGTTTATTGGAAATCCCACTTGTTTCTGATATTTAAACATTTGACAGTACCAAGGATTTTGATCATGTGGACTGTCTTTTCCAGGTCTTTGTTGACTGTAACTTTTAAGATGCAAACTTGTCCAGAAGTGTTCCTTGTCCAGAAGTGTTATTTTTCTGGACTATTGTTTGGCCAGAGAAAGAAATATCTCAGAACAAACCTGGTCATCTGGGATGGCATTGAGATCACCAGACCACCTTTCTGAAAGCCTAGTGAGTACTGTTAATTCCATGGACCTTGGATGAAGGTTCCTAAGTAATCTTTATGGGTGTCACAGTGGACTGTGACTGTGATTTGATCCATCTGCCACATTCTATCACCTGTTGCTCCATCAGGATACCATATAGCTTTAATAAGAATGCCTTCTTCAGCAGTGGTAGTTAGTAGTTGTTACCTGTGACGAGATGGTAGCTTGTTTCTTTGCTTATGGCTGTTGTTAGAAGACTAAAAAGTGTCTCTAAGAACACGAATGTGGAGCTCCCTTTGAATATCATCAAAGCTTAGACTTTGTACTAAGTATGAAGTTAGCTCAGTGGCATTTAGGCAGCTAAATGGCTCAGTGGATGGTCAGGAGAACTCATCAATCTAGCTTCAAACATTTACAAGTTGTGTCCCTGTAATGGTAATGGAATTTGGAGATCCCCTTGTGTTGACTTGTTTTTTGGTCTGAGTGTTAAAACCCAGAGCTTGTGAATCCCACTTGTGGGATGGACTTGTTGATGTGAAAATAGAGGGCTGAACTGGGAGGACCCATGAATTGAGAGAGAGGCCCAAGCCAAGAGAAGGCCAGAAGGACTTTTGGGAGAGCAGTATCCAGTATCATTGAATCTGAGTTGCTGAAAGACTGCTGAGGGTCATTGGAGCTGCCCAGGACTTTTGAGAACTGCCACCGGAAGCTGCTGAGAACTGAGGAGGCATGGCTGTGATGCCAGTATTTTGTTTGTCTGTTTTGATGTTGTTTTGCCAGATTCACCTGCTGGTGAAGGACAGTGCTGCTGTGTAGAGGTCTTAGAACCTGGCTGTTGGTTCAGAAGCCTTGAAGGAGGATTTCCTTCTGGTATGTTTACAGAAATCCTGGAAGAGGGCCTTCCTGATATTTTCAGGGGTTCTGGGACTGTTATACAAGCAAAGATTGACTTGATAAGGACCCTGGCTATTGCTTTGTTGAGCCTTGTCTCCCCAGGAACTGAGATTGCTGAGGGCTTGCCTCAATTCAAAAGGAAAGAAGGGCTTTCCTTGGGTTTTCAATGCTGAGATGATATCTTAATCTTGTTACTTAAGGGTGGATGGCCTTTTGTGCTCTCCTGCCCCTTTTGAGAAAGTGCTTGGTGTTAAAGGATCATATTGTAATTCAGTAGTATCTAGGGGAGGGAAAACTTTGGCCTTTTTATCCTCTGTGATTGACTGAATGAATGTACTTTGTTTATGATTCGAAACTAATTTCCATTTGAGAAGAGAGAAGTTGACTGACTAAAGGAATGTATTGCCCAGGAATGGACTCCTTTGACTAATGTACTGGCCTGGGGTGAGATGCGTGGACCTTGGTACTTTGCAATTGAATTGAGAACTTACTTGCTGAATGAATGAGTTACACTGTATTTTGACTTTCTCTGTTCTGTGAATGTTTTGCTGAATAAATGGGTTTGCTATGCTGGTAATCTGAACCTTGGAAGTTGCCTTTGCTTGGCATTACAATCCCCCTGGGCAAATCATTTAACCCCATTTGCCTCAGTTTCCAATCTACAAAATGAGCTGGAGAAGGAAACTGCAAACTGCTTTAGTATCTTTGTCAAAAAAAAGCCCAAATTTGAATAAAAAGAGTTGAACATGGCTGAACAATAGCAAAAGCATGTAGTCAAGCCCAACAAATCAGTGCTTCAACAGTCTGAAAACACATAGCTCATTCTGCATTTCTAGTCTGTCATTACTCTCCCGAAAAGTATAATTATTCATCAGTCTTCTTAATCCTGATTGGTTGCCACATTGCCCAGCATTCTGTTCTCCTTCAAAATGGTTTTCCAAATTGTGGCCAGCATATGAATTTCTCTCTTAGTTCTACTCATTTCAGTAAATACCATTTCATAAAATCTTTCTAACTTTCTCTGTAACCACCAGCTTCATTGATTCATACTGCATAATAACTTTTCAATTTTAAAATGTTGAAAATATTAAGTAGTTCTATAAATAATGAAGACCAATTTGTTTCCAATAGTTTGTTACAACAAAAACAATGCCATAAACGCTTTTTGACATATGTTTATTTACCCTCTGTCTTTGACTTTGGGGATTGTATGACCAATAGTGGCGTCACTGAATCAAAGGACCTGTGGAGTTTAGTGACTTTTGTATAAAGTGCCAAATAGTTCTTCAGAGTTATGAAAACAAATTACAGCTCAGCCACCAATGTGTTTGTCCTTTTACAATCCTCCTAATAACTCCCCTTTTATCTTTTGCCAATATGACAATTAAACATTTGAGTTTTGACATTGGTTCTCCCACCAACTAGCTGTGTGAATTTGAGCAAGGTAGTACATTTCTCTGGGTATTATTGTTCTCATCAGTTAAATGAGAAAATGAAGCTATACTAATCAATCTCCAGGTTCACAAACCAAATATAGTTCAGGGGAAAGATCCCTAGAATTAGAACAGAAAGCTTAGATTCAAGTTCCAGGAACATGGTCCATTGGAGAGAGCACTTGCTCAGGACTCAGGGGACCTGGGTTTCAATCCTTCCTCTCACATGTATTACCTGTGTCACCTTGGACAAGGATTGTAGCTAATTCCTAGTAAATGTTAGTTAATTGATTACTTCCCTGAACCTCAGTTTCATCATCTATAAAATGAGAGGATTTCATTAGATAACCTCTGGAGTACCTTCTACCTCTATACAAAAGTCTATGATTCCCCATTAACTGTAGGACATTGGACAAGCTCCTTTTACCTCTCTGACTTTATTTATAAAATGAGGATAATGATATTTGAATCACTGATTTCAAATGTCATTGGGAGAAATAAATAAGTTAAAGCATGTAAGATTATGTTGGAAAAAATACTATACTCTCCATTTTAGGCATAAGTGTACTAGAAAAAATAATTTAACACTTGACTAATATGGAAGCATTTTAGGAGACAGAGATATAGAGACAGACAGCAAGAAAGACAGATAGAAACAGACATATGTGTGTGTGTGTGTGTGTGTGTGTATAAACAAACAGAGATAGAGGCAGACAGAAACAGAGGCAGAGAGATAGAGGGATTAAGAGATAGAGATTGAGAGAAAAAAGAAAAATAGAGAGATTGAGACAGAAAGAAGGAAACAGAGATAGTGAGACAGGGTAAATGTGCAAACCTACATCTTTTGCTGACATACACATGCAAAAACATACCTCCCCATGCCTTTGTACATGTATTTATACTAAGATAAACACTGCACCAGGAAGTGAAGTTTCTCTAAATTCCCACAAATGTCTGCAGATTCCTCCTGGATCTTACCATATTGGTCCATGTATTATTTGATTGTATATTCAATCCTCTAACAAATTATAATTAACAAAAGAGAGAGCACTTCTTTTACTCTGTAAAATTCCCACAGAGAGTCTAATACAATGCTTCTACATAAACACTTGCTAAGTGTTCATATGTGCCTTGAATGCATATATTCAAACTGTAAGGCACTGTGAGAATAATAAGTGGGAAAGTTGCATGTTTCACTCAAAAGACCACCAAAATTAAGTGATCAAGTACCTGAATGCTTTCAAGAATTCAGTCAAGGACATCTGCTCAGCCTGGCCTTTATTCACACTTATGCATGCTGCAGACAGATCGTTTTTCTTTCTGACTTGTCTTTTAGCATGCACATTGACAGCACTGAATTCTTTGCAGACATTATCTCATATCCCACTGAGGTAAGAAAATTTTGAGCAGCATTATTATTTGAGGGAAACTGAGGAATGGAAAAAGAACATGTCTTTTCTAATCATTACAGCCTCAATATCAACCCAAAGTTCAAAAGATTAGTGATGTTATCTCAGTTCTCAAGGTTATCAATCCCAAACAAATCATAGGCAATAAATTAATTTCCTTAATCCTATGAAAAAGACCCTCACTGAATGAGTTGATAAGAAACATTGAGAATAATCTATCACCATATTAGATGGTGTATGATCCATGGAATTTGTACTCTTACTGTTGTCTATTTTAATACAATCACATTACGTAATTAATGATTTTACATATCATGGAAACTAGTACATTTCCTTTGTGTCAAAATAAAATATAACAAAAAGTTGACCTGAAAAAAGCCACAAAACTGTTTTAATTAACACATTTTAAGTCTTCTAACCTAAAATATGTCTCAGATTGCCTTTAGCGAGTCTCTGCTAAAGGAACAGCCTTGTTGAAAGGATGTTTTTATAGTGTGTGAATTTATCCATTTGACAGATTACAATGTGAAGCAGTCCTGAATATAAAGTAGCATTGCTTGTCTCTGCTGCAACATAGCTGGTGATATTGAGTAGTAAAAAGAGGGTACTTTTCTGAACAGATTACAATGATATCTAATTGAAGGAAAGTAATGCATTTATTTTAGCAGTATACTTGGAAATCATCATGCCTGAACTAAAGACACATGCACAGAAATGGGTAAGAATATTTTTGTATATTCTCCTTTAAAAATAAAATATGAGTCAATTAAAATTAATATGTATGTGACACAAATAAAGAGGCACTGTCATGTAGTAGAGGAAATAAAACTTGCCTGGAAAGGCAGGAAGGTCTGTGTTCAAGTCCCAGCACTGACACATGTTGACTATGTAACCCTGGACAAGCCCCTTAATGTCTAGTGTTATAGGCAACCGTCTAAGATTATAAATGGCAGAGAAAGTATTGAGCTTCATTGGTAGAGGGAGTGCCCATTCCTAGGAGTTCACTACATCAATGAAATGACAAGTCTAGAATTAGTCCCTATATAAACAAACCATGTTTAAGTTTTATTTTTTCTAAAGAGCTCAGATCACTTTACTCAAAAACATCAAGATTCAGCTTTTCTCTGACTATGCTGTTGTTGTTCAGTTGTCTCTGACTCTTCATGACCCCATGGACTGTACTGCCAATGGAGTTTTCTTGGCAAAGATATTGGAGTAGTTTGCCATTTGTTTTGTATTTTTTTCTCATGGATTGAGGCAAATATGGGCTAAGTGACTTGTCCAGGATCACACTGCTAGTAAGTGATTGATGCTGGGTTTAAACTTAGGCCTTCTTGACTTCAGTTCCAGTGTTCTAACCACTGAGCAATCTAGATGCCACCTCCTCTGCCCATGAATATCCTTTAATTATTTTTAGATCCACATTTAATAATCCATAAATTGTTAAAGGAAGAGAAATATATTGTTAATAGGAATGTATTTAGCTCCTTGAAAACCACCTGGGCATTGAAAATATTCATGAGACATGAGATTGGTCAACAGATTCAACAAAATAATTTAAAGTAGTCAATGCAAATTACTAATAGTTGCCCTTTCAATACTGATAAAAAATTCCATTTCTTGGAGTTCTACTATCAGATAATGATGGGTCACAATACTCATTATTAGAGGGAATACCCAGAAGCATAGGATATTAATATAACAAAGTATTGAATTTGAAGATTTGAGATTTACAAATATTTTGCCAGTAGTCTTGCCCAATTTTACTTAAGAGGGAACTCAGGCTTAGAAAGGCTAAATAGGGGCAGTAGGTGGCATAGTGAATAGAGCACCAGTGCCAGAGTCAGGAGGAGCTGAGTTCAAATCCAGCCTCAGACACTTGACACTTAATTATCTGTGTGACCTTGAGCAAGTCACTTAACCCCAATTGCTTTGCCTGCCTACCTCTAAAATAGTTTTTAAAAAAGGAAAGGTTAAGTGACATTCAAAATCACATAACTGACAAATGATCGATTTGAATTTAAATATATTTCTCTTAAATAATAATAGTTGATATTTATATCAACTTTCAGGTTTGCAAGGGACTCACACATAAATTGTCTGTAATAATAACAACAACCCTAAGGAAACTGAGGCTGATTAAATTTCAATGATTTGCTCAACATCAAACATTTTCTAAATAAGTCAAAATTTGTCATCTTGACTTCAAGTCTTAATTTGTGTTTTCAGTTTTTTTTTTAATGCTGTCTCCACCATTAGACTCTAAGCTCCTTGCCAGCAGGGGCCATAATTTACTTTTCTTCATTTTTACACTGTTTAGTTCAGTTCCTGCTTGACACATATTATACCTCCAATGATTTTTTTTTCTTTAAACTAGCTATCTGGTCCAGCTTTTTAATTACTTGGATAATTGAGTTGCCTCTACCTAGTTTTAGGGCAATTTCCATGTAGCACATAACATATGACATCTAGGTAATGCTGATCCCAGCATCATTGCAATAGAATTATGAGGAAACTTGGAATATATATATTCAAAGTATATGCATATATATACATATATATGTGTGTATGTATGTATATACACATATATATGTATGTAGATGTATATATGTATATATACAGATATGTGTGTATATATATGTGTGTATATATAAATAAATTTATTTATTCTTTCATTCATTCATTCATTCAATCATTTATAGGGAAGGAGGGAATGTGTTACAGGCATGAGGGCAGACAGTGACAACATCTGGGGTCTAGAGAGAGAGTGTCTTATGTAAGGATATCAAGGACATCAGTATTATGAGATTGAAGAATAAAAAGTACAAGGAAAGGGAAGGCAGAATAAGGTATAAGAAGACTGGAAGGATTAGAAAGGGACAACTAGAACATTCTCTGAACATCAAATAGACTGGATGTTTGATCCTAGAGGTGGTAGGAAGTAATTGGAGGTTATTAGATGAAGGTATAACATGATCAGAATTTCACTTTATGAAGATTAATTTGACAGATGAGAGTGGATGAAATGGAGTGGAGAAAAACTTGTGGTCTTTGCAATAATCTATGGGAGAGGTGATCATAGCTTGCACTACAATGGTGGGAGTGTCAGAGGAGAGAAGAGAGCATCCAAGACCAATAATTTAAAGATAATACTGGCAAGAACAAATTGGATGGGGAGGGTGTTAAATAAGAGAAAGTAATTAAAGATGACACCTACATTGTGGGCTTGGGTGCCTGACAGAATGATGGTGCTTAAGGAAGTTTGGAAACATAAAGGTTTTTGGAAAAGGTAATGTGTTCAGTTTGGGACACTAAAAGTATCAGAAAAGATTTGCATAAACTAATGAAAAGTGAAAGGAGCAGTACTGAGAGAAGATTGAACATAGTAACAGAAATATTGTCCTAAGAAAAACATTTTATGACTAATTCATATCGAACATCACTAATACTGAAACCATCAACAAAGAACCTATAAAAAAAGATACAGTTCACCAACATCCAAAGAAAGAACTGATAAATATAAGTATGTAATATAGATAGGTAGATAGATAGATAGATAGACAGAGATAGCGATGATATAGATAGATATAGAGAGATATAGATGTAATTGTAGCCTTCTATAGGGCGAAGAGGGGAAGGGAGAAAATATGAAAAGTCCACAGCAGAGAACAAAAGAATACTTAGAAGAAAGCACAGAAGAATAAGGTAGTTTTGAAAACAATGTGTAATAAGTTTTCTTCCCCATAAAAAGTAAAGACTCTAAAATGGAGATAGGGAGAGAGAGAAAGAGAGAGAGAGAGAGAGAGAGAGAGA